>OX243811.1:15758114-15763114 GCA_945859605.1 Lumbricus rubellus | reverse complement strand
GAATGCTATGAAAATTATTATCTCTAATATCAGCCACACTGACATCGTCCAGCCATGCAGCGAGCGTAGCCGTCCTTCTTCTCCTTTATTGTCTTTCTGACATTACTCAATGTAGCTGTCATGGATGATTAAACTATCAGGAATCATCAGCACTGATGCCAATTCAGATCTGTGCAACTGCTTCAGATCTGCGCGAGATTTGAAAGGAGAACTGCTATCTGAACAACCAGGCAAGACGATGTCACAGTCGCTATTGACTGATCCTACTTTCAGATGAAAAGACACCAACTACAAGCTGTCCAAGCACTGTATATAGGACAAATAAAGTTACGTGGGAAGACAAGATAATGAGCAACATGACCTCTGACATTTTACTTCACATGATAAGTAAACACACACGTGAATAGAGGACAACTGAATAGATCACACAGCGATTGTTTGCACTTAGCTATCGTACACAATACTAGACATACAAACTATTCATTTTTTATCCTTTGATCCGATAATACTGGAGTGTCAGTTGTTTCTCTTGACGTTAGAATCCTTAAAATAGAAACTGATCTGAGAAAATCAATGTGCTGACAAGCAAGCAGCTAGGAAAATGGAAAAACACATGCCGAAGATTTCCAATAATTATATAATGGGGCAGTTATATCAGACCAAAGTCACTGCACTTCAAGTTAACTCGAGTCAGAACATGCAGTGGTTGCTCTGATCAAGTTCTACGTGCATGCAAGTGCCTGCCAACAGAGACTTTTCCAGCTATCTTGTATGTTCGTAAAAAAATATACAACAAAATACATAACCAAATAAGGAAGAGCAGTATCTAAAATTATGTCTGAGAGGCATCAATGGGTTGAGGAACAATGTTAACAATGTCATTTTTTATCCACTGCATACCAGTGTGTCCATTATCTTGTAACATCATCTTCTCAACAAAGAGCATTATGTGGTTCAATGTACTCACTTTTAAAATTTCTGCTATGGGTGCAAGTGGACCAGAAATGATTAAACATAGATCTGTGAATTGAATTGAAGTCAATTTATTGAACACCACGTTTGCAATCGATCAATACTACAACAGACATCTAGAAAAAGATAAATCAACAAACCAAATGACAGAGTATAACGCGACAAATAAACCACACTAACAGCTCATCAACAAATTACTTATAACAAATTTAAAGACAGCATCTTCCTTGTGTTAATATCAAATTCTGTGACATTGGCCAACAATACAAGAGAGGAAAAACATATACATAGAAAATTGCTGGCTTTTACAATATATAATATATAAATGTATATCCACTATAATTGTTCATGTTCCCTCTCCTTACCCGATCTGACAGGCCAGGTTTCTACTTCGGAATTTGTGAACTGCTGGTTTGTCTCTTTTTAACTTGGCTCAAGTCCATAAATAATTTTATCTGGTTTCCGGTGTTGCCTCGTCAATTAAGACAAAATACTCTGCTGCCACATGATACGAATAACACTATTCACAGGTCTATTCAGTATTCACCGACCTTGGTAATGTGCGAATTCAAGTGAAACATCCTCTGATACACATGATCAGTTTTTTATGTATACATATGTTTTCTTCTCTTGTATTGTATTGTATCTATAAATTTATTCACTTAAAATAGTCCTGGATCAGCCAGAGTTCAGAATATGGGTACTAGTCAACTGGTTAAACATTTGTCACTTGTTAAATAAATCGACAGCTCTACATAGTTTTCTTCATCATCGTTCCGTACGTTAATTTGTTCTTAGTGAGACCTGGAGTTAAATTATTGATGCATTGGCATTTATTTCTTATCTGACTCCTCAACTGCAATAGATCAAGTAATAACTGCATTCTAATTTTTATATTTGAATTTCAAAACACAAAATGGTCAGCGATTAAAAAACAGCATGAAGCATGTCTTGCATATTTTAACAACTTCCTATTTTTAAGCAGACTTACTTGACTTACTTGACTTACTGACTTATGGCTTTGACGATGCTTTCGCATGTGACAGCCGCCCAGCTATGGAAATCTCCACTTCTCTCTCTCTCTCTCTTGGGCTCTGTGTGTAGCCTCCTGCATGGACCAACCCATCTCCTGACAGTCCTCACGCAGAGGAGAGTTCTATTCAAAATACTTTATTTAGTTCCATCTTTAGTTTTAAGCATTGACTGATCAATCCAAAGCAAAGGTTAGATTCTTCAACGAAGGCATCGCTTGATTTCTTGTGTTTTTCTTGTCTCAGAATAAACTCATTTGAGTTGATTGATTGATTGATTGATTGATTGATTGATTGATTGATTGATTGATTGATTGATTGATTGATTGATTGATTGATTGATCAGACGCGCATAACCCTAGCCATAGATTTCAATGTCTAATCAGGAAACATCACGAATCATGAGAGGTCAGATACATGAGAAAGATCATTAATACACATGTAAATTAAATATAAAAGTGGATTTAAGGTTGAACCTCGTAACACATCACATCCAAGAAACAATACCTGAGAAAGATTGTCAATAAATATAAGATACGCATTGAATTCTATTTTTAAGAATTAATTAAAATTATGAACACCGCAAGACTGCAAATTGCTTATTAAAATGTCACAAATGCATCGAATGCATTTGACATATCAAAGAATATGTCAATGAAAATTCATTTTCATCAGCTGTTTAATGGCCGCATGTTGCTTGTTTCTGAGGGACTCTTACTTATGTGGCACTTCATAAATGTGTCTTGTTACATTACTTTGCATTGCATCAATGGTTCTACATATGACATTATCGTTTCAAGCAATGCTACTGAAAGTAGAATTTCAATCAATGCCACTTTGCTCATTGAAACGCAAGAGTGAAATTACAATTTGTATTGTGACAGATATAAGAATTTTAAAAAATCCGGTGCCCTGATACAAATTAAATTAAATTAGATTTTCTCAAAAATATTTCGAGAAGTACAGCAGGATTGATTGTAGGTCTATAAACTTTACTTTATTTCTTTTTCCACCCATTTAAACATAAGAATAGTCGCAGCAATTTTAAAACTAATCTGTACAATGTCATTAATAATATAACAGTTGATCATAATTGCAGGATCAATACCATCATTCTACATATATCCTGCACATCAAACTGAGCTGATCTGCACACTGCCCAATTGTGGTTAGAAAATGGTGCAGAGTCAAATACCATATACCCAAACAATGATTAGCAAATAAGTTACCTAACTGAGCCAATCATTTGTAGAGATGTCATCTTGTGCTTA
This sequence comes from Lumbricus rubellus, assembly GCA_945859605.1. Classification (NCBI taxonomy): domain Eukaryota; kingdom Metazoa; phylum Annelida; class Clitellata; order Crassiclitellata; family Lumbricidae; genus Lumbricus; species Lumbricus rubellus. The sequence goes on along the minus strand of OX243811.1, from coordinate 15,759,840 downwards.
GAAGTAGAAATTCAGTATCAAGAGTGTAGTCAAAGGAAGTCTCTTACTTGCCACTCTACAGTGAACACTGCGAAAACTGAAGCAACTAACTGGAAAACAGAATTGGATGTGAGAATCTCAAATTGGGTATCGTCAATGTCCAAGTGGTAGTCGAGACAGCTATCAGCAAGCAGTGGACGACGAGTGGTATATAACTGGTATATAACGTATAACGTAAACAGGAGTGGCCCAGTAGCCTATGTTGAGCCTGTGGCACTCCACAATTCACGCAAGTGGGCTCAGAAATGAGTGGATTTATAGGCAAGATGCAAGTCAACTAGGGAAGAGCTAGTCTTCTACCAGAGCTAAAATACTTAGTATATTATAACCAGAGCTGCAATAAACACAACAGACAGGTCCATAAGAATTATAGCATTTACATTCCTTTATCCAACCCATGATCGCGCGATAGTGCACAGTAAATAGTTCAATTTCAGTTAAGCATTTGTGGTTGATAGATTGCAAAAGAAGGTACCGGCTGTTGGATGAGAGGCAGCAGTAGTATATTATATATCATCTATGTTTTCCAGATTTTTTATGAAATTGAGAGTATAAATGAGATCTCTCTCATAGGTGTATGTTTAAGACAAGCGTAGTAAACCATGATATGAGCTAAACTGGTGGGAAAACAGCATTCTTCAGCGACAGAATGAGGTAAACAATGGGTGTGTGGTGCATCAACTTGCATCAGACAATTATGCATCTGACATATACAAACAATGAGAGGTAAATTGCATAAAAATAAACCAAAAGCAACAATGTACAATCATTTCAGGCAGACCTTTAAATTATACTTTGCCTGCATTTCAAAAACACTCATAGGTCCACTACATTATGAAAAAAATATAGGCAAAAATAGTCAAATTTCAATAAAAAAACTTGAACGGAATAGCATGAAGTGCAGATCCATGGCACTCAATATGACCGGTCGACTATTAGGTCTGCAAAACTTATAATGAAGCAAATGTGCTCACCACTAAATTGGTCCCAAAACTATACAATTATGCGAGAATAGATCACTAAACTTGCAAACAATTGCACACAAAAAATAAGCAAACAAATTCTTGAAACTCTGATGCAATAAAAATGCCTGATGACTAAAAAGGTGGTCAAACAAGAAAATATTGTACCACTTTACTGAAACCCAGCAAGGTAAAATCAGCAAGGTTAAGTATATCCTGGCTTGCTTGGATTGCTGCTTTGTAAAGTTCCTAAGCTGTCACTACACAACATCAAGTAAAAACAATCCTGTAGATAAAAAATTCAATCTTGCTACTTTGCATCAAAGAAATACCATACAAGCATCTATCTTAGAACTTCATCTGTTAAGTGAATAAAATATACCCAATTCAGTACACGTGTTAAGACACAACTGTTTAGTGTTTAGATTAGGTCTTGTTGACAGCAATGTTCACGTAGCTTTCTCTTGACATAAATGTTCAAAAAGTGCACTCTAGAAACAGGTGCACAGAACTAGTCTCAAACCACAATCAAAATTGAACTGCACAGCGGGAAAATCTATCAAGAGATCCGAGATGTGTACACCTGCAGCACTAACTGGCACGTCTCGCTCTGCTTGCTTTCAGATTCAGAGTCTGAACAAACAGCCAAACAGCGCTCTTGAAAGTGAAAGTGTCTTGACATGTACGTACTTTAGGAGACAATGTTTTTCTGTCAAAGTCGTTAA
>OX243811.1:15728114-15753114 GCA_945859605.1 Lumbricus rubellus | reverse complement strand
ATAATATTAAAATTATGACCAGATGGAATGGTAGACCTACAAAGCATTGGCCTAATATGCCAACAGCAAATATTTTAGTGTCCCATATTTAACCGAAGCTACCTTGTATGAATGTATGTGTGCTTGTATACGACTTAAGTTTTGCGGTTTAGTCTAAGTGGAAAGTACGGGACTTTATATTCTAGCCATACTTGTCAGTACTTGGTTTCTTTCTAAACAAAAGACCTAAAGTCACAATGGTTTCTTAGGGGTGGGGTGGGTGGAGCTGATTGCAGTTTTTACTGTTCGCATTTGGGTTGTTGTTGATGTCGATTCATTTTGGTCGCTGGGATTTGATCTGAGCGAAATCAGGACTGCTTACAGCTGCAAGAACATAATGAACAAAAGAAACATCAGATCATCTACACGATTATCTTTGTCTTCATTTTCATCTCTGTGTGTGTGTGTGTGTGTGTGTGCAGGTGTGTGTGCATGCATGTGTGTGCATGTGTGTGTGTGCATGCATGTGTGCATGTGTGTGTGTGTGTGTGTGTGTGTGTGTGTTGGAAAATTTTAGCATGATATGTTATCAGGCATTAGAGATAATTATATGAAAAACAGTTAGGCTTAGTTTTCTTTTAATCACGTTGTATATACATATAAATAATTATAATATATATATACATTGTATATTATTCTTTATTTGAACATTCACTTGCATAAAATAACGAAGGTCTAGTTTATAGAGGCCTATGCCTAAATATGGGTTTCTTATGTAGCCTACATGTTTGAGGCCTCCTACCTGCTTCAAATGCCGACATTTTGGCCCTCGTTCCGAAATGTTTATCCACAAGTGCAGCAGATGCTTCCGGCAGACCTGCAACACACACACACACACACACACACACACACACACACACACACACACACACACACACACACACAATTTATGTTCCATAAGCACAAAGTTATTTAGGCTGTTCTCACGAGAGCTGCTTGGTATCTTGGTATTGGCAAAATTTTAAAAAAAATTAGCAAAATTTTAGAATAATAGCCTAATTATTTATTAGTGGCTTCGAGTACTCTGATGACACACGATTGAATATTCAAAAACGTTTATATAATATTTTCTTACTCTACCGAAAGAATCAAACGAGTATAACGTCAGTTAGAAAAAAGATTTTAATTAAATCTGTTAAGGCAGAGCCATTGTAGCGTGTGACTGAATAAAAAAAGGACCAGAAACCGACATATGACGGGTTTTGAGCTCTTGTATCATAACTGCTCAGTCTGTTCCGAGTGTTCTTTATTATATATATATATATATACATGTATATATATACATGTGTATATATATACATGCGTGTATATATATATATATATAAACATGTATATATACACACACACATATATATATATATATATATATATATATATATATATATATATATATATATATATATATATATATATATATGACAGCACAATCATGTTACGAAAGTTCAGGACAGAAACACTCTGAAGCATATTAGATTAGAATCATAGACGGTGAAACATTAGTAAATCAAGCATCGTACTATGTGATTCCGAGACAGGGCTGGTTTTAAGGAATTTTTAGAACTGTACAACTACTTCGAACTTTCCTTTCCCATCATCCATGGTAAATTACTTCCAATCGAAGGTCAATGACTTTTTGATAGTTTTAACTGTACAGAAGTGCTTATACAACTGCACAAATCCATTTAGAACTGCACATTTTGTGTACAACTGCACGTTAAAAAGCCCTGTTCCGAGATAATAATACAGCAACAGCTAGTTCATACCTTCGTCATTCCTGCTTCTGTCATAGCCTTGGCTGAAAAATAAAACAATAAGCTTGTATGGTATAGTCAGAAATGAGCGCGCTTCCCATTACCTTAAGGCTTAGGCCTACCTTCGATCAGTCGGATGTGAAGTATCATTACTGTAGAGTGTAGCAACTGAATAAAACCTGACTCTAGTCTAATAGAAATTGTCATTGTTATTATTATTATTATTTATTATTAACCCACCGACTTCCAATACCTCTCTTCTGAGAGAAAACAGATATTGTTAGGCTGTGGTGGCTATAGTGGTTACCTAGAATATGACGACAACAGAGAATAGTGCCTTAAGCAAAGAATGAGACAATAATGGATATTAAAAGGTTGAAGAGGACAATAATATTATAAGGAACTCGATGAATATAAACAATTAAACACGGTCACCTACCTGTCCGAGGAGGAGGTTGCGTTTTTCAACTGAGGCAGTGAGAAAGTGTTCGGCTACAAGTAAAACGACAGCACATATATATATATATATATATATACATATATATATACACATATATATATGCATATATATAGTGACACATGCACACTAATCAGAGGACAGAGGCGCTCCCAGTGCGAGAGACCAAGTGCGAAAGAGCGGTGGTGATCAGCGAAAAGAGACACTTGGCCAGCCTGTTATAAAGAGGAACGCGTTGGCATTAATCTTGATAAAGCATTTAGGCTATCATGTGGCTGCTAAGTTTTCAAGAGCTACAGGATAAACTTACACTCGCAAAAAATCAGTTGCTGTGAAAGGCACTTAATTGCAACTAATTAATTTGTATATGAAAATGGCAATGTTGTTTCTAAACTCTGTATAATATAATAAATATAATATAATAAATTCTAATAATTAATTCTAATATAATAAATGTATGTTCGACAGTATAATACATGTAAGTTGTTGTAACCTTTTCCACAGGTCGACGTTGTGCTTCCGACTGTTGTAGTTTCTTCTGAGCAGCGTCGAAGATCCAGGCCGTCATGTTTCGATAGGTCGTCCTGTTTGTCAATATCATAATATATAACAACTAATTAGCATAATTATCGTTGACTTATCATGTTCGTTATCATCATCGTCGTCGTTGTTTTCATCGCAGTCATCGTCGTCATCATAATCGTCGTCGTCATCATCGTCATGTCGTCGTCATCATCATCATCGTCGTCGTCATCATCATCATCATCGACATCATCATCATCACCACCACCAACATCATCATCATCATCATCATCATTACAGTAGCTACTAGCTGCAACAAAAAACAACAAACATCGTTTCCATGTATAATTTGAGCACAGTACTGAGAGTAGGCTAATTTAACTTTGATGGGTTAAAGGCCTACTTACTATCATTGCAATCTAACACTTATAAAGAGCCACTTCAAAAACAAACTATTCAGTTTGCTCTAAAAAAATGATGAAGCGCCAACATTATTATTATGAAGTGCAAACACCAATGATCAATGGATAGAAATAATTGTATACGTTGACTACTTAATTGTTCAGGATCCCTATAGATACATAATTATTTGAGGCCTAACCGTCCAAGATGGTGGTGGTGGTTGGTGGTGGTGGTGGTGGTGGTGGTGGTGGACTGGTTGTGGTGGTGGTGGTGGTGGTGGTGGTGGTGGTGGTGGTGGTGGTGGTGGTGGTGGTGGTGGTGGTGGTGGTGGTGGTGGTGGTGGTGGTGGTGGTGGTGGTGGTGGTGGTGGACTGGTTGTGGTGGTGGTGGTGGTGGTGGTGGTGGTGGTGGTGGTGGTGGTGGTGGTGGTGGTGGTGGTGGTGGTGGTGGTGGTGGTGGTGGTGGTGGTGGTGGTGGTGGTGGTGGTGGTGGTGGTGGTGGTGGTGGTGGTGGACTGGTTGTGGTGGTGGTGGTGGTGGACTGGTTGTGGTGGTGGTGGTGGTGGTGGTGGTGGTGGTGGTGGTGGTGGTGGTGGTGGTGGTGGTGGTGGTGGTGGTGGTGGTGGTGGTGGTGGTGGTGGTGGTGGTGGTGGTGGTGGTGGTGGTGGTGGTGGTGGTGGTGGTGGTGGTGGTGGTGGTGGTGGTGGTGGTGGTGGTGGTGGTGGTGGTGGTGGTGGTGGTGGTGGTGGTGGTGGTGGTGGTGGTGGTGGTGGTGGTGGAAGTAGTAGCAGTAGTATTAATAATCACAATGATGGTAGACTAGTTGTAGTAATGATGACCTAGCAGCAGTTGTGTAAACTGAAGGTAGTATGTATTTGTTAGCAGTCGCACATCAATCGTATAAGCTATAATAATAATAAGAGTCGGTGTATATTGAAGATGTGTGTGATACTTAACTGGTGAACCAGATCTTATCCTTTGATCCCTTCAGTCGCCGTAGTCTGCTGTCACCTGGCGGTCGCTCGATCATCCACTCGCTCATCTTACCATACGTCGTCCTGTATTCACACACAGAAATCAACTGAGTAAGATTAACACAATTCACGCAGAAGAGAGTTCATAATGTATGTCGCAGGCCTGGGCCTCGATTTCCAGTATAGCAGTGGTTACGGGTACAATTTCTTATAGGCCTATTTAAGCATACAGATTTTAAAATTAGACGCGAAATGAAAATTGAGGAAAAACTAACTCTCAGGCTTAGATATCACTCATACAATCCAGAACACATTATATCAACTAAGAGTTTTTAAATGGTGAATAATTAATAGTAGGCTAACCAAATTAACCAATGTTTTTATTTTTATGAAGCCCAATTCACTTATCAGTTCGACTATATATTAATTGTAATTAAGTGCAAAAGCTATAGGACTAATTGTCTCACTTAGACTTAGACCCATAGACAATTAAACAGTCATATAGACCTACATTTACATGGTGATGATAATGTAGAGTTCCAGATTAATTATACATGTAATGTGGAATAGCAAAGAATAATTCATGCAGAAGGATACGGCAACAACAATAAATTGACTTCCTGGCCAGTATACTAGATCGATCGACTCACACAAAGAAGCACTTGTTTCTTTCGATCTCCTTCTGTGTCTTTGGCGGTGCTGGCTGAGGAGGTTTCAGAATCTTCTGCTTCATCTTGCGTCGCTGCTTCGAGTCTCGGTGATGGGACGCCGCAGAGGCACAATCAATGGACCGGAGCGGGCGATATAGGTCGCAGTCTGGAACTCTTCAGCAGGTCCTCCTCATTCAAGGTCATCTGGCGTACGCGTTCCGAATCTATAGGCCTGCATTGCGGAACCGTCGGAAAATATTAAGAATGTTAATAAGGCTTTATAATCTGGATTGAAATAACAAATTATGGTTTCATTCGTAGTTATAACTTTAAAAAGTTCTCTTCTGCAGAGTGATCATCGTTGAGATAACAGATTTAACACACACAACATTGTGATTAAAATAGTCCCATATAATCTCCACCTGATTGCATTAATTTTTACAATGGAAAGAAGAGCGTCAGAACGTGAGCGAAGGAGAAGAAGAGAGTGTGCGACAGAGGCAGAGACAGAGGCATAGAGACAGAGGCATATATCGAGACAGAGGCCATAGAGACATAGAGACAGAGGTAGAGAGATCATCTGCACGGATTAAAGCAGCCTGCGCGTGTGTGACAAAACCAGCAATATTATGATGCAGCAATGGAATTTTATTCGTATAGCGGCCTACGTTCACACGTTCTGTCAGTTTTATATAGGCCTATACCCGGGTACACCCCACCCCACTCCTCAACAGTGCCGGCGCTAGCACCCCCCACGCCCGCCATTTGGGGGGGCCCGAGTTTGAAGGGGCCCTCAGGGGGCCCCCAAATTTAGCTGGTCATTATGCCTATTTGTGACTGTATATAGTTTGAAGGGGCCCCCAGGGGGCCCCCAAATTTAGCTGGTCATTATGCCTATTTGTGACTGTATATAGTTTGAAGGGGCCCCCAGGGGGCCCCCAAATTTAGCTGGTCATTATGCCTATTTGTGACTGTATATTTCTTAAACCGGCGCATTTATTTGAGGCCACAGATCCGGTCTGGTGCATGCCTCAACTAACCATACGGCACTGCCATAGCAGACCTAATTCAAACGTCATACCGGCCATACTGATTTTGGACGTAATTAAAGCAATTTAAACTAACTCAGGCAGTTTCATCCACTTTCTCAAACACAACATTTATAAATTGTAACTTATTGTAATTGCTAATTGGATGAGGCTCCAAAATAAAACCTGCGTGAGGCCCAAACATTAAACCCTGTGTAGGGTTTCAGATGTCCATGGTACGTGTCCGATCTTAAGTTTGCAAGGGGCCTCAAATATAGCTGGTAATTAATTATACCTTTCATGACGGTTCTATCCTGATTCCTGAAACCACGCAAATCGGACAAATTTAAACAATGGAGAGGGGACACTCTGAAGTCCTAAACCACGACTAGCCTAACAGCATTAAAAAATGAGCAATTTTGTAAAGATGACCGCTTAAAATTCTACAATTAGGCCTACAGCGTGGAAATTCCAAAAAATTTAACAATTGGGAGGGGACATTTATTGATGTCTTACACTATGTCTTTCAGCACTTAGCCTATGAGAAAATTTTCTGAGATGACAACTCAAGGTATGGGGGCCTCAAGTTTTATTTGGGGGGGGGGGGCCCGGTACCCTAGCGCCGGCACTGCTCCTCAAAGACCAGTGGCACTTCAAGTCGGCTCAGATGAAAGATAACCGTTTTCAACTATTCTTAAGCAACCAAACAGTCTGTTGTTAAAGTAAAAATATATAGGCTACGCAAGACGCGAATTTGTTACCTGTTATATCGGACCTACTTGCTACGATTGATACTGTGCAATAAGAGGAATTCTTGCGCGAAATCTAATGAAAACATAGGCTACCGGTTTTCGACTGAACTAAACCCTTACTGAACTAAACCATTTACTGAACTAAACCCTTACTGAACTAAACCCTAAATACTGACTGGAATGACGTCACTGCAATCAATATAAATAGACCAGATTAAGCGCAGCTCTGCGCTCGGTGACGTAATTATTATTGCCTTACTATAATCCGTTCATTGCATTTTGTTTGTCGGTGACGTCACATGTCAATGACGCTTTGATTACGAGTGACGTATGCGTTGTTCTTTGTCGCTGCAGTTCCTATAAACTGGATAAAGTTTCTGTTTGAACTTGGCCATTGCAATAATATTATTCCGATGTCCGGTCGATGTCTAAAGTAATGCATGAGAATGTTGTTGTACAGAATTATTACTGTGTTATTCGTTGGCGATTCTGTGAAGTGTAGACCGAATTCGATGTCTAGTTCAAGCGTCACATGTAGGCTAAAGCTGCTGAAACACATATTACACAAGGACGCCCGTCGATCATAATATATTCGACAATCGGAAGAAGTCAAGATCATCCTAGCTCACACAAGAAGCATGAATTTAAGAAACCACGACAGCCCTGCATCAGCTAGGCGGCTGCCGCTTAGTTATAGTAAGCGGGTCCCTATGTGTTGGTTAGGGTCAGGTTATGCATCGTGAGGGTCGGTTAGGGTCAGGTTATAGTATCGTGAGGGTCGGTTAGGGTTAGGAATAGAGTTACCGTAGTGCAGTTCATTCATTAACACAGGGACCCGCTTACTATAACTATGCCCAGCTAGGCCTACTACATTAAGTCCTGACCAGGGATGGACAAATTACAGGGCAATTAACATGTAATTGAATTACAAATTAACAATTAGGCCTAGGCTACTGGAAAAAATGTAATTAAATCACAAATTACAAATTAAGCCCTACTTTGACTCAGAGCCTCAAATTACAAATTACGTAATAGGCCTAATAACGAATAGCCTATGGCCTAACCTCCGAGCTAGATCACATAACTTTTCGTAACCAACTATCTTCATAATTTCGTCTCACACATTTTTAGAAGCAGTAGACCTAGGCCTATCAACAAATTAAAGTAGGCCTAATTAATCACATCAGATCAGGCCTAACATATTTTCATTGCATTGTGTCAGTCTCTGTAAATGCGGTAGGGCCTAATCAATAGGCCTATTGTCTGTGCCAGCTTAATAGTAGCCTACTTCAAATAAATGAACTGATTGATTGATCTATTGATTGTGACTATCTAGCCTGCAGGCTTATAACATTCGACGGGCCAATGCATGGGCATTAGGCCTAATTGTCTCTGACCCTACGCCTCGGCGGCCTTGCATTATGATCGCGGACTTGGTTTGGTAGAGCGCCGGTGTTTGAGTTGCTCACAGTTTTGCGCGGCACTAAGAAATTTTGGATGCTTAATTATATTTAGGCCTACTTTTAGGCCTAATAGGCTAGTTACGCCGCCAAAGGCTAGATTTGACTTTAACCCAAAGTGTAAGTTTATTATAGACGGACGCTTTGACTTAAACGTCAAGCTTTAGGCCAACCTCTAACCCAAATTCTACACACTCAAGATGATTCTGACCTGTGTCGTTAAGTTGTGAAATTAGGCCGAACTCATCATAGTTTCGATTTTTGGCCCCTTCATTGGCAGCTCGATGTTGTTGAAGCAGAAGATCACGTGACGTAAACTGGTAAACAAGATGGCGGCGTATCTGCCGTCGGTCGGGCTACAAGGAGGAAGCAGCGAAGATTTAATACGAACGCAATTCGCAACACGCGAAGGCACGTATCGTTTAATGCCCTTACCGGATTACACAAGGTCGCTTAGGTTGCCGCTGGGCAGTTCGTGTAACGTTCCCATTCGCCTGTCGTTCGTTATTGTAACTGACCCGACCAGTCATCAGGTGGACGATCTGATGTGTTTCAACATCAATCGAGAGCTGCATGTTTACAGACACGACATTTCAGACAAGGTCAGTTCCATTGCTTTGCATTATTACGAATTTAAATTGTGTGCTTTACAAATATCGCATATGTCAACGTGCGTTAATGTGACCCGGGGCTTTTACCTCTGCGAAAACCACGCCCTCGCCGCTTTACCCCGTGGTTACTGTGGTGCTACAAAACAACAGCGATTTTTTTAACATTTTCCAAGATTGGTTAATCTCTATAATGACTCGGTAGCAAGTAAACATCATGGCGACCAAAGATCCGCTCATAATAGAGCGCGGTCACGTGAAGGCAAAAAGGTAGCCCAATATTTTCGTGGCCTACGGTGATGTATAAGCCAATGTTTCCGCGAAAGTAAGTAAGTAAAAATACCATGAAACGGTTATTTTAATAAATATTAATACGCTTAAATAAGCTAAAGAACACAACAAAAACGATGGACCTTAACACATTGGCCGCCATCTACGAGATAGCTCGCGGTAAGCGCGAGATCTCGAGGTAAAAAACCGCGAGATATCTCCGCGGTTTATTACCGCGATATCTCGCGGAGATATCTCGCTGTTTTTTACCGCGAGATCTCGCGCTTACCGCGAGATATCTCGTAGATGGCGGCCAATGTGTTCACGTCCATCGATTTTGTTGTGTTCTTAAGCTTATTTAAGCGTATTAATATTTATTAAAATAACCGTTTCATGGTATTTTTACTTACTTACTTTCGCGGAAACATTGGCTTATACAGCACCGTAGGCCGCGAAAATATTGGGCTACCTTTTTGCCGTCACGTGACCGCGCTCTATTATGAGCGGATCTTTGGTCGCCATGATGTTTACTTGCTACCGAGTCATTATAGAGATTAACCCCAAGATTTAATGGCGCGTATATGACTTGAATGAACATTCAAATGCAATGTCAGAATTATGTGGCGTCGAGCTTGTTTTGAGATGAAAAATGAGAGTCAAAAATGTAAGACGTGACCTTCAGTACTTAGGATACTTTGCGTCAACTGGCATACTTGAATCTTGACCCTTGAGATGCAGGCAGCACAGCAGATCTAATAATGAATCAAAAGATAAGAAGACATTCTTCTGCAAGATCTGCCCCACTAATCTTATCTTATCATTCCGTTTGTGCTGTCATGATGATTGGATTTGCACAAAGCATACGGTCAGTGATGATCAAATGCATACGTGAAAGATCAAGATTCCAAAGACTTGGAAGAACAGACAGATTGCTGAAAAGCATTTTAACTACTTTTCAATCAGTCAATCCAAAATTTATACAATGCTTAGAACTTAGAACTTCAAGGCTACTACTCAGAAGCACCTTCAAACTCCAGTCCGGGTGATGGGGTAAGTTTTCAAATGAAGTTAAAAGGTATTGGTGCATAATCTAGGAAACAGGTTGGTGTTGCTCCAGAGGGAGGCCATTGCAAAGCAAACGGAATGTGCAGCAGTTTTACATAGCTGCTGTATGAGGAGTTAAAATGAGAAATTGACAGGGTGCCAAGCGGAGCAGAAGAAAAGGTGAGGCTCAGTAATAAAATTATGGTTTAGTGGAGCACGGTTCAGTGATTCTGAGTAACATACATGTGCAGGTAAAATGTTCAGTTGAACAGAATGATGATGCAACATTTATGATGTATGTTTGGGTGAAGTCTGGCTTGTTTGGTTTGAGTTATGGCTCCAGATAATGTTCTCTTGCATTCTGTTTATTATGTTTCATACCAGCCATAGCATCATAGATCTCTTTCTTAAAGGTGTTTTTTGATTATGAGAATTTAATGTGTGCTTGTAGGCTACTCTGTATATCATCACCTTGTTTTTTTTACAGCTCTGTATATCATCACCTTGGTTTTTTAGTTAGCACTAACATTCAGCTAATTGTATCAAGTACTTTCAACATTTCTTTCTATAGCCTTGTCATATGTGGGTGGCTAGTCCTCTCCCGTGCCACCTGATCTTCTTAGTGACAGTGTTCAGTTTGCTTGTGATTGCTGGATTGGCTAGGGGCACAAGTGTAGAGGAAATCTCAAACTAGTGTCTGCTCTGTCAGACTTTTGAACCTAGAACTTGTTGATTGACATTTCAGCATGACATTGCTAGCCATGAGAATATATTGTGGACCCAGCTTTAAGGAATGCACAAGGTGATCATTCCACTTTAAAAATCAGCCTAAATCCTGGGTTTTCCCACCACTTCATCTCAGAATCTGACGATACTATATTAAGCGTGTAAACCAAATTTTTATGTTGAAAACTATACAACATATCAACTGTCAATTTATTGCATGGTGTTCAAGGTATAATCAGTTCTATACGGGACTCAGTGGACTGACTGTTATGTTACATTAGGACTTAAAACAGCGTCAACCAACCTGCCTTCTTTCGTTAATAATAAAGACGTACTTTGAAGGCTGCTATCAGCACACTTCTATTGCAGGCCGTTTGTTCTGTTACTTAGTAAAGACTTGTGATAAATTCGTGAATTGTTTCAATTGCAAGCGTAATTGTACGCTGTAACTGGTTGCGATGCATCAGTTGGATTTTTCAATAAAAGGGATGATTATTATTACCGCCTGATTCCACCAATGTTGTGCACTATACATGTATGCTTGTTTTTGTTAAATTGAAAGACAGAAATTTTCTTGTTGATTTATTTCTCAGGCGAGTGATATTGTCCGACCGGTGGAGAAGAAGTTTTACCAGTGTACATTCCCGACCTGCCATGACTTCAACCAGCATGTCGCTAATCCCGATCGAATACCTCTGCTGATTGGTTTTGCGAACGGCCAGATTCATCTCCTAAACCTCGCTGTTAAGGAATTCAAAAAGTCTTTCAACGTTGATGTAAGAAATGCGTTCGTCTTCAACTTTGCTTTCAGTTAACATTGATTGGCCATGTATGACTTGCTGTATTGATTTAAATGTATTCAAGTGTGACATTGAAAGTAGATAAGTATATATATTCTTTATTAACCAAAATTGTGCGTTGATGTACAAACATCAAATAAACACTGCTAAAAAGGAATATTGCAAGCCAATTCTAGTTGTATCTTGCATTGGTCTACTTCAGGATATGTTTCTAGTCTCTGCAACATTGTGCATTGAACCACTTTACCTGAAAACCGAAGTGCCATATTTCAATTATGGTAATGATTTTTAAAGATATTATTGATTGTGTAGAAAGTTAGTTAGCGAGATCTATAGTTCGTTGGCTTCAGTGCTGTTCGTGCTGAAATGTGCTGCATTGAAATGGTTGTGCTATTGTCAATGAATTGTGCTTACAGTTTGAGATTCTGAATGTGGTGACTATAATATAGACAGCCGACTGAAATGGATTATACAATGTTTGGAAGACGAGTAATTAGAAAGATTTGATGTCTACCATGCTTTACTGGACAGTGACAGATGGCCGGCCGTGCCACTATCATGCAGATGGAGAGCACTTCTCAATCTGTTTGTTGCCTGAGAAGCATCAATAAATTATTGTGGGAATGGACGGCGACGATGTGGCTGTTGGCGCATGAATTTCTGATCAATCGACTATTATTGCATTTTGTATTCTGCTCTCGCAGACAGACTCAGCTTGACTCATTGTCTAATCGATATTGTCCATTTGCTGTGCACTTCTATTATGTCGCTTGGTCAGCGTGGCATTCCAGACATGTCAATCAAATTATAATTGATTGGTCTGATGGACCAGTCTGATGAGACCATTTACGTTAGTGTGACTTGCAGACAATAGGTCGATGCGTTGGTTGCATGCTAATTCTGTTATATGCTTTGGTTGGTTGCTGTGTATTGCATTAGCACTTTGAGTGGTAAGTCCTTGACATGCAGTGACTTTGCACTGGTTTCTGACCGTTTTCCTGCTGCATGGTATATGCAAGAAATGACTTGGCAGCATTGTTAGCATTCCAGTTCCATTATTGGTATAATTTCAGTTGCCATACTGTCAGAAACACATGTTACTCGCTGTACAAGGAAATATCTTGACGTGTTAGTGGTTGTACCAAGTACGGGAATTTGCAGATATATATTTTGGCAATATGAACTTTCTAGGCATAAGAAAATTTATGTTAATGTTATTTATTAGTGTAAGATATAATTTGAAAAATACACGGTCCATAAACAGTCCACATGCTTACATGCATTCACAAACGCATTTGCTTCAGTTTCTGTACTTTTTGTTTAATGTAAAAATACAAGTCTATCACCTAACCATTACCGCTGTGTTGATCCTAGTTACAGAAATTGAGTCATTAAATATATAGATGAATTTGCAATTTGCAGAATGCAACACTGCCTAGCAATCTTCTTCCTTTCTTGAAGTGCTTTGAGACTTTTGTTGTTCTCACATTGTTCTGTTTTTGTGCTTGTTCAGCAATTAATCGACAAGAGCAAAGTGACGTGCGTCCGATGGGTTCCCGGTTCAAAGACCGACTTTGTTGTATCGCACGCAAGCGGACAACTCTACATCTACGACGAATCGCTTCCGTGCGTCTCCGCTCCTCCCACCTACCAGTCTCACAAGCAGGGTCTCGGCTTTTCCATCCACACGTGCAAGACGAAAGTCGGAATGACGCGCAATCCGAAGTCGCGGTGGTACTTCAACGATATTCTGTGCATCAACGAAGTCGCGTTTTCGCCGTGCACGCGCTACATTGCGATCGTCAGCCAGGACGGATTCTTGCGCGTCTTCAACTTTCAATTTCAGGAAGTGGTCGGGGCGATGAAGAGTTACTTTGGTGGACTGCGATGCGTGTGTTGGTCGCCGGACAGCAAGTACATCGTGACGGGAGGCGAAGACGACCTCGTCACCGTGTGGTCGTTGGCCGAGAAGCGGGTCATCTGCCGGTACGGGGGTCATAAGTCGTGGGTCAGCGTCGTTGCGTTTGACCCTTGGACGACGATACTGAGCAGCGGAACGGAGTCGAGCGCCGGCGCTTCCGACAGTTCGGACTGTGCAAAGCATTTTGTGATTGGAGACGACCAGCCGTCGCCGTTAGTTCTGAATCAGCCGCCGAAGCTTTGTGCTGCGGCGAATGCCGAGCAGAACGTCGACGAGGGTCGGTTGATAGCGTATCGATTTGCGTCTGTGAGCGAAGACACGCAGCTCTGTTTGTGGGAACTGACGGAAGATAACTTAGTGCCTCACGTCGCGCGCAATCGCCTCAGTACGTTAGGCGGTGCGGCTGCTGCTGCCGCAAACGATAAGCCAGCAACCTCCTCCGTGTTGAACAATGGACCGCTTCTTTCCAACAGCATTCCGTCTGCAGAGAATCACACAAAGTCGGGAAAGACCGGAGGACAAGCGGGAGCCGCTCTCCTGCTCTACAGTTCGTCCGAGTCGTCGAGTTTGTCGGAGAAGTATGCGTCGCTGCAAATAACGGAGCAGCACCAAAGTAAAGAATCGAAACGTCCGTACGGCTCGCTTGGATCGCGCTTGAGCGACATGAGGCTACTCACGAACCGCCAGGTGCTGCCGAAAGCGGCCGAGGAAGCCTTAAAACATTTAGGGGTGTCCGCCTGCCCGCAGCTGAACGAAGTGCCTATGCTGAACCCTCTCGTCTGCAAAAAGATTTCGCGTGAACGATTAACCGGCGTGGCATTTCGTGAGAACAGCATCGTAACTGTTTGTCAGGAGGGCATCATAAAGACCTGGTCACGGCCGGGGAGTTTAAATAATGGGTATCTATGAAACCGATGTTCCCTTTTAAAAATTTCTTTGTCTGCGCTAGAGGCGGTAAATTTGCCCGTGTCGTGTGTTGTCTCTGTATTGCTCAGCAAACCACCAGTGCCATCTTGTGTCAGAATAATTAATTGTCTTGCTGTGCAGGCAATATTGTTTCTTATCATGCCGTGTTTTTTGTATGGGTTTGTTTGACTTCCATACTGCCTTCATTCGTCCCCTATTGAAGTGTGATGTGTGGATGTGTTAAATTGCTGCTTTTGTAATCTGTGAAAATTGTTATGATAAGACACCATTGTTTTGAAGTGACCTTTCTTTCAGCGTTGCCTATCTGAATTCTCCCAGTTTGTGTTTGCAAAACTTAATTGTGTTTGGATGAGCTTTATGACAAGCAAACGGCAGTTGTAAGAAACAACATATATATATGTGCTATATTGATTGTAATTCTTTTCAGTGTCTCATTATTCATAAGATTTCCATTTGACGTCCTATATATATTTTCCTTCCAGAACTTTTCAAGTTTTTATAATTTCCTTGTTATTGTCCGCCCCATTCACAGAAATAAAAAATAACTGGAAGAGACTTGCTTTAATTATTCATTCAGGTTAGCTGAAGTGACAGTTTTTTTATCGTGTAAATGTGCTGGCTTTGATTCATTTAGGAAGGACTTTCACATAATGAAATTATATTAGATTCAGTGCTTAAAGTGTATGATTTGAAGTGCCTGGATGCCTCCTTCCTTTCCAGACCTTTCTGGTATAATGATTTGCAGGACGACGTTCAGATTTGAAAAATAAGTGTCTGGACACCGTCCACAACCGTCCAGTCACACTTTACACCCTGGACATAAACTGTCGACCTCAGTCTGTCCACATTGACCACATTATTGTGGTACTACTAACACACTTCCATTTGTGGCACTTTGATTACAAGTGAGATTCTCTTTCTTGTGCTGCCAGGTTGAGCATATGGCTATCTGATATACTATCATTTAACTATGTAATAATTTCTGTCTGCTAGTATCTTGCCTTGGACTGTTCGATAAGAATTGAGACTTTAAAACTCTAGTCAGACAATACATGTAGGTCATGTGAACCATTATGAATGTGTGTGTGTGTGTGTTATCATTCATGCCATGTGAATGAGAAAACACAACATACCAGGTTATATATAAGTTTAAGTTGCTCTTTTTCTGTTTAAATAACAAAATTAATAGCTCTTCATGTAGAAAATGCCTAAAATTTAGTTAATAGATTAGCAATCTGGGTTGGACCAGAAGGTAGGGGTCAAAAGTTGCTGCAGGAGACAAGTGCAAGTAGGCTATTGCAGTTTTATGTAAGAAAAGAATGGATGTATGTCTATATCCCTTCTCCCCTTGTCCATATCTCTGTGTCTTAGATAGACCATTCTTCCCATCTTGGAGATGTCTTTAATGGACACTCCCTTTTTTAACACCAACTACTTTCATTTCGTTTCTGTTATCTTGCTTTTTATTCTGTATCAGAGATTTCTGTTCTTGAATGAAGACTGGTGTAAATTTAGTCTTTGTTAAGAGACGTTACAGAAATTTTGCAACTGGGAAAAATTGGAAAAACAATGGACAATTATTTGCAAGTGGCTGAGAGTTGGCATGCTCATATATGACCATGAATTGACTGGTTAAATAGTAAAGTTGCTCTTGGAAGTTTCCAAAATTTAGTGCTTTAATAAGCATTATGATTGGCCTTAGAAATAGGCTTATTAGAATGGTTAATAAACTAAGGCCTTTAAAATCCCATTATCATATCTTGTCAGGCCTATGTAAATTATCTGGTATGCCAACACGCCTCTGACTCAAGTTCTGTGAATTCATACAACGAACTTAGATTTATACTAACGAAGATGAATTATTTGTATGAACTGCACAAATGGTTTCATAAAACATTTTTTATGTACTTTTCTCATAAATCTCTCGAGTCTTTTTTTCTTGCCATAGCTCGGCTGAGAGCACTTCTGAGTAGATTTCTTGAAGGGTGCTATATAAGTCCATAGAATGAATGAATGATAGCAGTGCAATGTAGACCTATCTACGTGCAAATACTTTACTCATGAATCCACTTAACTATTGGTTTTACACCAAGGCTCCCATGATGCATTGTGACTCGTGAGACTCGTCCACACACGAACTTGCTGCAGCATGTCAGTCTAGATATGCTGTGAACACTGAACAATTGTCTGAATACGGGGACGAGGTAACAGTTGCTGGTTGCTTTAAGCCATGCAGAAAGCAGCACGGTGAACATGTATCATACAAAGCCATACCTCAGTATGGCCCTCTTGACCCATGCCACGGTGCAGTAATGTGTTGACTTTGGCCAACAGAAACTGCAAGTATATGAGTCAGCACTAGATTTGCTAAGTCGGCATACTGAGGCCTTGATTTGTATATTTTAGAGGGCAAAACGTTATACATGTTTCACGTATTAGTCTGTATTGTCAGTCTTCTGGGTTTAATCTTGAGGCGTGTGCGTGACCGTAGGCAGCGCTACCATATAGGTCATGGCACGTTATTTGACCGCCTATTTTACTCTTGACCTGCCTTATGACCTGCCAAAAATTCTTTGGAATTTTTTATGTCGTCATTGCATTAAATTTTTTGGACCTGCTGAGTAGCTGCCATGACCCTAACGTGACGTCCTGCAACTGTATAGCTGGTGCTGCCACTGAGACTGACTTTGGACAAGTTCTTTCCACACATGTGTCTCTGCTGTCAAACAGGTCAGTGTGGTACTGGCATATCAGGGAAACGTTCCTGCCATGCTTAAGACTATTACAAAGGAAATGAGTACCTATGAGTACCTACCATAAACTTTTTTCATGGTATTAGAGACCATGAAAAGAGTTGATTATAGATGTTGATGTTAGAGATAATGCACCATCTCTGTTGTCACGGTTTAAGATTAGGAATGTGTTGATTCCGAAACAGGATGATTATTTGAATGAAGTGAATTATTATCTTAGAGGGAATTATTCAATTTTTTCACCAAATTTGTTTCAAAGTTGATGGTTTCCACCTTTTGTCTTTGTTTGAGTTTTGAAGTGAAACTTCATGGTGACTACACATGTTTATCTGATAGTTCATAATTAGGAATGTCATCATGTTTTGGCAGTCTATGGATGTATTCCCTTGTTATGTGGATGAAAGATGGAGGAACTACTTCAATATTTGGTTAAACTGATCAGAAGAAATAGGATTAATTGGAAAAACAGATCAGTGTAGAATAGTTGGAGTATTAATAAAACCTTTTGATGGTTTTTAGGTCAGTTGACTTCTGCTAACACTGCCACGTGCATAGATCCATATGCTTTCTTGATGACTGAAATAATATTATTTGTAAACACCTTCCTTTAAATCGGCTGTTTCCACAATTTCACACTTTTGGTGCGCTAGAGATTTTGAGATTATGATTCAACGATTACTGTATAAATATACTGTAAGCTGAAAATTGTTATTATTATTACTGTATAAATAATTATACTGTGAGCTGAGAATTATTATTATTATTAGTAGTAGTAGTATTATTACATAAATTTCTTACGAATGCAAGGTCATTCATCGAAATGGGAATCTGAGGCGCGGAATGAGAGAGATTCATGAGTTTTGATTGATACTTGAGTGTTTTTTGACCGCTGATCTAAATGGAAACTGTGATTGTGTCGATGTCAGAATGGCATTTATTAAGCTGTCCATGATGATTTTGTAGATCTGTTTTAGCTACATGAATGAGTCAGTAAAAAAATCAAACTGTTCAGTGGTCAAACCCAAAATCTCCAGAAGGTCCCAGTAAATCTTGATTAACCTATTTCATATAATATTATGTAACATGCAATTGAAGAAGTGGTGTAAATTCAAACTGAGCTTTTTGGGTATACACACTGAAATGAACTAACAGCCACTGATACACTGTATGCTCAGGTTTTAATACGGAGAACTGAAGCAGCATTTGGGTTTCCCTTTAGCAGATTAAGAGTGTGTAGATTTGTTCTGTTTAAGGATGCTAAGCTGCACGTTTGACGTTTACAGAGAAATGTAGACTATTTCTTGACACAGAGTTTGTTAAATAGTTGAATTATTATGTACTGTGGTAGGAACACTTCTTCATGTAAGCATTGTTGTGGCAGGCTTTGTCATTTGCTGAAGAAGGACTAAACTGGTCATTGGTTTAAACAATTATACAATTATAAAGTTCACTGATCTTTGTGTCACTTGATTACGACTTGAAATCTGCAATTCACAATCCGAGTTATGCCAAATACTTTTGAATTGAAACATTTCTAATAATTATCTATTAAACATACTATTTTTTAAATTAACAATTGAATAAAGTCATATATATATATGTAATATATATATATATATATATATATATAATATCGCACACTCGTACAACTCTTTCCAGCACTTTTATCATTTCAATTTGTTTTTAAATTATTTTCCTAAAGCCTAGAGATAGTCTAGGGGCCGTCACTGCTTTACTGCTTTGCATATAGCACAAGCTTATTCACGAGTGCTAATAAAATAGATTCTAAATGGTTTCATGTAGGCCTACGGGTAAGGTATGTCTTTGTATCTCTTGGTATACTTGCCTTAATGGTGTTTTAACATTCTCCATTGTTCTGAGTTTTAACTGCAGTCATCATAATATCTATTGCAGATTCTTGTACTGATTGTGTGTCAAATGCTACATGGTCTGCTATGGAGTTTCAACCTAAATTTAGCTGCCTGACTTCTTTTATTATGATTGTACTATTACTGTGTGGTTCAGTCTGGATATGTAAATAACAGCCCTGTGTTTTAACTATAGCATACTGAGTCTACTGCTGCAGCTATTAAAAAAATAAAGTGTTATTTAATTGGTTGAATTTTGGAGATTAAAGTTTGTCTACTTCAACATAGTTTATTTTGTTTGTTTGTTTTGCTGTTCTCACTTGCAATGTCATTTCTTAATATGACCACATTAAATTTTGTAGGTTCCACCTAAGGCAAGTCAGTCGTTTGTTAGTGTATCTTATCCCTCTCATCCTGAGGCCCGCTAAGAGAGGGTGAGCAGGGACAAATACCCAGGGCCGCAGTGAATTTTAGGATAAGGATAGTTTAATTGTGATATATTCGTTTTATTGAGTTCTCGCTGACACACCGCAGCCAGTTACAAATAAGAAATGATACCGAAAATTATAATAATTCAATCAAATGGGTGGAAGTCAGAAAGAGTGGCCGTGGTCGAGTATCTGTAAAGTACTGGAGAAATGTAGTTTCTGTCGTCCTTAATCGGGAGTTCAAAATTGTGAGGATGAGGACGAAGATTAAACGGCCTCTGGACTCTAATAGTCACTCCATGGACAAAAAAGGTGGTCGTATTTAATAGGGCCTGTGAATACTCTGCCCAGGGACCTGAAATTTGTTCAGCCCTGCCTTTTTCTTTTGCTATGCATTTTTAATGGATGTTATAGCCTAACTCATTCTTCTAGATTTCAACTTCTCCTGTCATGAGTTTCATGTTTGGAATCATGTTTGGAATACAAGTCACCCTAGTATAAAAGTGTGCATCTGAAAGCTATGGTTTCGAATACGAAAATCATAGTATCAGCACACTATGTCAAAATGCACTGCACGAGGCAATGTGTTTTGTAACTATACCGTAATTATACTGTAAAAACACATCTGTCTCTTTTCTGCGTTGTCTTCTCTGGCATCTGCTGCAAATCTATCCACAGTTTATTGCTACAACATACATGTAGGCCTACACAAGTACACATAGTAGGCCAAGTCTTCTGTAAGATAGCCTGCATTTTAACACATAACGAATACAATAAATAATTATTGTTAATGTCATAATATCATAAATAATATAAAGTATTCAGAAAACATTTTCCATGTCTTCCATCCATCAATAACTTGATGTAAAGGAGATGTCTGGTCAAATCGTATATATTGCCTGCTTTGAAACAACGCGACTGGTTCAAGGATCCCCTTCTTCGTCTGACCCTCCTACCCTCTGGGAGTGGCCGCGACGCCCGCCGGAAACAGCAAGTAACCATAGAAGCTGGCGTAATTGTGGTAAGGCGCGTTGTGCAGTCCGTACCCATCGGGCAGCTCCACCCAGACCTTATCCCCCTTATCCATCGACAGAATGCCGGCGTTCGACGCCGACCCTGCGCACTTGTTGATCGCTGCGTCCGCCGCGGCTGCATTCGTCGTTTGGGGGCAGCACTCACATCCGGAGTTGTCGAAGGCTGAGAGGAGACGCTGACCGTTGCGAACGAGGTGGAGAAGGACGCTCTGGCCGCGGTAGCTGACGCCGCTGAAGCCGATCATGTATGAGCCGTTGATGGGGGCAGTGAAGACACCCGTCGAAGGGTCGTAGCCGTCGCCGATGTTCGACAGGATGAGGTTGAAGTGGATGACGCGGTACTCGGTGGCACGCGCGATGTCGTCGTCTAGGGTCGTGGAAAAGGCGATCGGCTGGAGAAAGACGACGGAGGAAGAGGAGGAGGACAACGAGGAGGAGGGGGAGGGGCCAGAGGTCATCTGGTGCGACCATCCCACGTACAGCTGTCTTCCGTCCGATGATGATGATGATGATGATGACCCAGATTCACCCTTCTGACCTTTGTAGCCGCGACGACCTGAAGAGAAATGTCTGTGTGTGGGTCGGCCTGCGTAGGCTATGAACATGAATGTTTGTGTTTGTATAGGCTACATGTAAGGCTATGGCCCTAGGTGTACGTAGGCCTATTTGTAATTCACTCTGCATACCTTAAGCCTCTGTAGGCCTATTCAATAGAATGATCATAGAATGTAGGATTGTAGGTCTACACTTTTTGCTGTTCATTATGCCTAAAAATTGCCTATTATTATTATTATGCTCGGTGGGTCAAGGTAAGGGCGAGAGTTATACTATAGCCTAATAGGCTATTTGTATCGACTGTGGTTTTCGCCGCAGGGTTCTGTTCTTGGTCAATTCTTGTTTGTGCTCTGCACAGACTGCACTACCCCAAGATCTATAGACACACAGGTCGCGCCGCTGAGGGGGTTATGAATATGCGTGAATCGGAGTGGGGAGCCGTGACGTCTCATGCCTAGTCGACCAGTGCTGCTGGCATCTGACATGTCTGTTGAAACTATAGCATACCAAGTGTATTCGAAGAACCTTGATAGCGTACATTTAGTAACATCAGTAGGATTTTAAATCTGCTGCCGTATGCCAAATACGTCTTTTGTTGTCATAATTAAGCCGCCATTAAACTCCGGATCCAATATCTAATTAGCCTACATTAATTTAGCAGTCCGAAGTTGCCCACAGCTATCGTTCATTGAAAATATAATTTTAGATGTGAACGACATTAAGAGCAGCTAACAAATCCTAGCATCAGAAATGATCAATCGAATGGCACTAACAAGTCTTAAGTGTACACATGAATGACAGTTGCAGCTGGGTAGCCGGACATCCCCCGGACATACATACATACATACATACATACATACATACATACATATGTGTACATACATACACGCAAACATACATAGCCTACATACATACATACATACATACATACATACATACATACATACATACATACATACATACATACATACATACATACATACATACATACATATGTGGACATACATACACGCAAACATACATAGCCTACATATACGCACGTCTGTATGTATGTATGTATGTATGTATGTATGTATGTATGTATGTATGCATGCATGCATGTATGTATGTATGTATGTATGTATGTATGTATGTTTGGCATGTATGTATGTATGTATGTATGTATGTATGTATGTATGTATGTATGTATGTATGTATGTATGTATGCATGTATGTATGTATGTACACATACATGCATGTATTTATTTATTTATATTTTGATGGACTTTGTCTATATATTAATGAGAAACCTTTCCTAGACACTACGTATTTTTTCAACTGGCGATTGCACAGTTACTAGTTATCTCTATTTGTTTGTTGTCAATACATCAGTTACACTGAATGTGTGGATTGATCTTGGGCAGATACAGTGAATGAACTGCATGTAGGTTATACATGATTCGGATCGACTAGGCATGTGACGTCAGAAACACCCCACCCCGAGTTAATGAGCCAGCTGCCTAAGCCAGCGGGCCAACCTGTGTATTGAAAGAACCTTGGCACTACCCCACTTTTATGTAGGCTACATTCATATTAAAAGCAACCGCAGACGACTATCACCCATACGATGATGCCACTCAATTAGTTAGCCTAATCATCTATTTTGCTCCAAGCGGCTTCTCCGACTCCATACTAGAATCCATAGACCATTCTTTCTATATATGTGGTTACCCAAATCTCCTTCTGGTTTACCTCAAACCTTCTGTAGGGGAGAGTGCTACAAGACGCCCAGGGCGAGTAAGACGCCCACCCCCTTTAAAACGGTTTAAAAGATACATATTCGTGTTTTAGTTGTCTCATTGCATGCAGCGACATCTTTTGAACCTTCCATAACAGTAATGTTTCAGTATTCGAGATATTGAAGCGATAAATCAATTTTCTAGATTTTCACCACTTTTATGTAAGTACTCATTTGCGAACTTCCTAATTTTCTCTTTAGCCTAATGCAGTACCAATTCGCGCATTTCAACGTTTATTTAGGGTTCATTTATTGTTGTTTTTATGGTTTTGTCTAACTAGTAAACATTGACATTGTTAAATAAAATGGCGTCAGTAGAGAGGGACTGCAAAATTACAAGAAGCCCATGGGCGTCTTGAAAACATAGGTAGCATAGAGATTACAAGAAGCCCATGGGCTTCTTGAATGTATAGGAAGCATAGAGATTACAAGATGCCCATGAGCGTCTTTGATACTATGAGCAAATGGCCAAGAATTGGTGCTTGCCATGTCACCACCTTCTAGGCCTACTCATGAAAAACGGGGCCATATACAAATTTCTCGGTGTTTTTTTGAATCTATTTCACCCTTGCCCAAAATTTCAGTGAAATGGAAAGAATGCGGTACGTGTAAAGGTTGATGTCATGCAGAATGTGCAGACGAAGAGACATCCAAAGAATTCGTGTGTGACATTTGTCGCTAGTCTGCGATAAAAGTGAAAGTGACAGTAGTGACTTACAACATGAGACTGGATTTTTGCTTCTCGGTGTTTTTAGTTGCTCTGTATCTTTAGGATCTTTTAGTTTTGGTTTAATTTGCCTTCTCTCAAGCAGTTTATTGTTTTAGTTTAAAATGCATGATTGCAATGCCTCTTGTTTTTAGTCGATTTCCATTGCTCCAAGATGCCCATCCTATGGGCGTCTTGTAGTACAGGGTTCCTAAGACGCCCAGTTTGGAGGGGTCTACCTTTTTTAATTTACACAATTAATCTTATTGAATTGTGTTTTGTAGTGGCTGTCATTGCTTCATTAATGATCACTCTTTACATTAGGGTGAAACATGTAGGCCTACTTCTCTTGGAGCCCACACGGAAGAAAAGCACAATTTTCCTTAGCACGGGCGTCTTGGAGCATTCTCCCCTACCTACGGTATACCTGAACGGCGAAACCATCAATAACCAAATTCAGAGTTAGGCTAATTGTAATCCTGCGTAACCGACACAAGAAAATCCATAATTATTTCTCTATTGCTCCCAATCTTGACTCAGTATTAACCCAACATTCACTGCAAACTCTCCTATCCGCAATCTATGAGCCTATAGTTGTGAATGTTGAAAAAATTACTACTCAGATCATATAAAGCTGTTCCGTTCTTGGCCTTCGCATGCATAATCTGCCTTATTTTCATCTTCAAAATGCATCTGCAATCGCTGTATACATTTATAGGCCTATCCTTAATCGGGATACTGGATTCTGTAAGCTTATTCCTGAACATAGCCTATAAGAAACCGCCTACAAGCTTACAAGCTTTTCAGAATGCTTATAATATGCCGCCAAAAACCCAGACACCACATCATCATTCCTCTCCTTAACGCACTTCACTGGCTCAAATGGCTAAACGAATGAATAAAAAGTCGTATCACTCAACCATACACAGCATACTTTCAATCCTATAGCAGTATAGGCTGTATAGCCTACAGCCATACACCATCAGCCATCCTATCAATGACCGTCAATTAGTGTTACCGATCCAACATCTTCGTTCAACCCGCTCCTCCTCATGCACTCTGGCTTTTGAATCCCTGGCTGTCTCTGCCTAAACCTTTTTTATGAAGCGCCTTTAAAGCTGGCTTCCACGACTTTGCATCACGGGCGCTGTAGAAGTTTCGAGTTTACGAATACGATTATGGACTGCGACCGAATTCGGCCTACAAGAGTAGAGTAGGCCCTAAAGTCGAATATAGCCTATATGCTAGCCTGTAGCTCGGCCTATGCCGCATAGACCTATCGAGTATGAGGATAGGAATAACGAAGTGAGGCGCTTCTTTTTCTTAGTCTAATCGTGTTGTAGCCCAGAACTTAGACCTACTTTTTAGGCCTATGGACAGTTTATATAGCGCCATCTTTGACTCACCTCCGTCACCTTTTTGTCCTGGAACTCCCGGCATTCCAGGAAGACCGGCTGAACCCTGGACTCCCTGAACACCTTGGATTCCCTGGGTTCCTTGAGGTCCTGGTATTCCCGGCGTGCCTGATAAACCCGGGGACCCAATCGGG
>OX243811.1:15710614-15723114 GCA_945859605.1 Lumbricus rubellus | reverse complement strand
TCTTTTTTGTTATTTGTTCACTGATAGTTAACCATCAACAAAAGGCCTATATATAATTTATATATAATATATTATATATTATATATGGCTATTGGCTATATATAGACTAAGTCTCTTATATAGGCTATAGGACTACATCAAAGTAATGCAAATTGGTAATAGACCTATAGCAATCGTTATTCTTACAGTATGGAAACATTCAAACATGAAATTTTTTAAATTTTGCTTTTGCAGTTCAAGCAGAGCCACTCAACAGCAGCCTCATCGGCCTCATGTAGGACGGTGAGGCTGCTGTTGAGTGGCTCTGCTTGAACTGCAAAAGCTAAATTTAAAAAAATTGCATGTTTGAATGTTTCCACATGCAATGGGCCTATATCATACGTAGCATAGGCCCCTAATACAATTAGATGTAATTCCATTGATCAAATTGGTAGAAATTGTTGGCGTCTATAATAATATGAAGACCTTTTGCTTTCACGTGATTTCAAAGTTCTTAAGACTTAAATGCTCCCCCAACAGTCAAGTTACCACGCAGTGAGCACATTATTTCCACGAAAACTTCTGACGTAGGCTACTTGCACGTAGGCCCCTAAATTTATTATCCGATGCCAGCAACGATAGGTTACATTACACTCACTAAACCTACTATGCGTTTATTGATAGGCTAATGCCATGCATGCGATTGATGCCTATATATATAGGCCTAGGTTAAACTCGAACTTCAACGGCTTTGATTAGGGCTGGAAGAGATTCATTTGAGGCTTGGTCCACTGATCAGTTGGCCTGTAATCAGTCGTAAAGAGTGCACAGACTAAGAAAATATTTGCCAAAAAGTAGCATAGTACCGGTATTTGATAAATAATAATAGGCCTATGCGTAAATGGCTTAAAATAAGAAGAAAAAACACGTCTGCACTCTTCAGACTACTGCAGAAACTATATTGTACAACCATTAATAGCACCCGTACATAGGCTATGGGCCTACTGTGTTAACTTTCTAGTCTATAGCAACTGTCTTGAAAGACGCAAAGTTAGCAATTATATTATAGTTCACGTGACGATGAGCGAATTAACAACAAAACACCGTTGCTATAGAAAATCGGAACATCATTAACAATTATTCGTCTCTACGCAAATAATAATAATAATAAATTAGATCAAACATTGATCGGAACAGATTGAAGACACATAATTATTTCATATTATAAGAACAAGATATCGAGCGAATAATTGCACTGGAATTGCCCACACAATAATCAACAAACAACAGCCGCTGTCTTTTTCTCCTGGCTTCTACATTGTATATCTCACAATAAAACAGCCAGCAGCATAATAACTAGAAATCGAGTTGACATTTGTCTTTTAGATTCTCCATTTCACGAGAGTATACATGTAGATCACTGTATCGCTTCTATGCTGGTGTCTCGATCGTCTCGTGCAGCTCACAAAATTATTTACAAGTTGACTAACTAAGTTAGTCCTACAACTTTGGGCTTAGAGCATTACTCGCTGTGGTTACGCCAAGCATGTGGTGATTAGCTATAATTACATGGCAAAACCACATTATATGTCCGTGGCGTCCCCCGTCGCCATAATATCAAAATCTGTATCTTAGAATTACTTCTTAAGAACAACCAAAGCTAAGTAGACGGAACCGGCTTAGTCTATAACTCACAAGCGCTCAATAAAAACAATATCAGACAGACATGATTACGTTGGCCACATTGAACCGGCGGCTATAGCGTTTAGACGACGTCGATGCACAACCAGACAAATTGTGTGGTCATAATGGCTAGATTGCCATTCTTAGACGACCCCTAATGGTAGAGACAATCATCGTGGTCAGACGGTTGCTTTCCACTTGAAAATAATCGTCGACCGATGGCAATGAATGGCTGGATGGCTAGAATGCCATCATTCATTGATTCTGTCGTATCCTGTCGTCAGTATAGAAACTTCTTCATGTTCAGCTTCATCTCCATTGCTATACTATAGAGTCTGGGCTGATGTCGATTTCTAAATTTATGTCGCCCGGTTGAAAATCTCCGCCTGTTGTTATGTTCAGAGAAAAAGAATTCAAAATCAATTTAATGGTGACAC
Source organism: Lumbricus rubellus (assembly GCA_945859605.1). Classification (NCBI taxonomy): domain Eukaryota; kingdom Metazoa; phylum Annelida; class Clitellata; order Crassiclitellata; family Lumbricidae; genus Lumbricus; species Lumbricus rubellus. Next base: position 15,721,015 of record OX243811.1, on the reverse strand, counting down.
ATCGAAACCAGAAAGAAATATCTGATAAAGGTTAGGCTATAAAATTATAAATGGAGGAAGGACACTGCTAACGACTGCTTTCTTTGCAAATGACAACATAGGCTAGGCCTAATTATGGCTAGGATAGCCTACATCTCAGGAAGGTTTCTTATAATTTTATCTTATAAATCTAATGCTGCATAAACCAACATTAAAAGGTTTTCCTATAGATGTCGATATTGATCGACATCGCCCTCCTCTTTTATGCAGGCTTTGCACTGGCACTATCTGAGTATGAACGATAGCAGCATATTAATTTATTTAGATCAGTTATAGGCACCGGAGTCATAAGTGCAGCTAGGTACTTAATATGCGTTGGTATACAAGCCTACTACCTAGTGTCTTAGCATAAGCTTATATCCAGCCATGTATCGTTCTGTCGAACTGTATCCATCTTTTGTCTGCCTATCTCTGCCTACCAGGCTGTCTCAGTTCATCTTTCTGTTGAAACACATGTCATACAAGCCTTGTAGGGCTCTGCAAGTGACATACACGGACATGGGGTGAGAGTGGCGCACGGAGCTAATTTACGTCAGGTAGGCTTTGTTTCACATGACATTGTGTCTACACCAAGGATCTTGTGTCTACACTCACTTATCATAGCTGTCGGTGTCCCAGTGTGTGCTACGGAAGAGATGGGTGCATTCTATAGGACTTATCGAGACCGCTGACAAACTCGTATGTATAGGATAGAGATGACAAAGATCGTTTGAAACAATACCTGACTCTTCGCCTTGTCTGAGGACAAGAAAGTGAACAATGTCTGACAAAGAAACAATTCCAACGAGCAACATGTCATCGTCGACGACCAACAGACGATGAATCTAAACAGACAGACAGACAGACAGATATACAGACAGTTGATGAATCTAGACAGACAGACAGACAGATATACAGACAGACGATGAATCTAGACAAACAGACAGATATACAGACAGACGATGAATCTAGACAGACAGACAGACAGACAGACAGATATACAGACAGACGATGAATCTAGACAGACAGACAGACAGACAGACAGATATACAGACAGTTGATGAATCTAGACAGACAGACAGACAGACAGATATACAGACAGTTGATGAATCTAGACAGACAGACAGACAGATATACAGACAGACGATGAATCTAGACAGACAGACAGATATACAGACAGACGATGAATCTAGACAGACAGACAGACAGACAGATATACAGACAGACGATGAATCTAGACAGACAGACAGACAGACAGATATACAGACAGTTGATGAATCTAGACAGACAGACAGACAGATATACAGACAGACGATGAATCTAGACAGACAGACAGACAGATATACAGACAGACAGACGATGAATCTAGACAGACAGACAGACAGATATACAGACAGACGATGAATCTAGACAGACAGACAGACAGACAGACAGATATACAGACAGACGATGAATCTAGACAGACAGACAGACAGACAGATATACAGACAGACGATGAATCTAGACAGACAGACAGACGAAAGCGTATTAAACAGACAATGAAAACAGATTCAACGAATCCTTTAATAAAAGACAAAACGGGGAACAGCAGTAAAAAACTAAAAAAGCGTTTGCTATGTACAGTATAGGTTACTGAATTGCTAAATCAAACGTTAAGTTCTCTAGCCATTGCATTAGCCTAATCGTCTCATACTTGTCCTAACGAATGAAAGTTTTGGTCTCCAGGTTTCGAGTGTTGACAACAAGACTGTTCAAAGTACTTTCATCATAAACTGATTTATATATTTAATCAAATCTCGACATATACACCTTACAGGAAGGAATGTTGTTAAAAAATAAAAATGTTTTACGGACAGCAGAAATGAACTGTAAGATATGCACTGGCCTACAAAACAAGCTATTGATTAAGGTAAAGGAAAATATTAACTACAACCACATGATAAATTATTATATGTGGAGCTTTGTTTCACGTTAGAGAAAATGAACACTTCTCACGTTTTCCTGGATGAACCATTTCATAACTTGATGTAAAGTATCCGTTCTTTTACACAGAAAGACGCCTTCAAATTTCTGCAGAAACATTCAACCAGAGTCACTTGAAACGACGGAAACATCAACTGCATGTGCAGCCAACAGGTATAGAACAAATTTATATCAAATTTTTAAACGTATCCCTATGGTCTCAATAAAAGTTATATCCAATAATGAAAGGTTAATAATGTCAAAAGAATCATACAAGCGGAGGTATAAAATTACCGTCGGCGAAGCCGGGGGATGACAGAAGAAACAGGGCCATCTTATCCAGTAGGCACAGTAGGCACTGTGCCTAGGGCCTACGAACTTTTTAGGGGCCTACGAAATCATGAGAAAAAAATATTAAAATATAAATGCAGTGATTGGTCAATAACCGGAAAAACAAACAGAAAACGAAAACTTGCTAACTTTTTCAGGGCTAGAGTTAGCCAATGAAACAATAACATTAGCTAGGCTATATTATGTTAACTTTGCGGTTCTTTGCATTCGCGAAATCGCTTATAACGTCTTCAAAATGTCATTTCTCGCATTAAGTCGTTTTCAATTGAAAGTAATGCAAGGGAGGATAATCGTGACTGTCCCATCGTTGACCGAAGGTAATTTTTGATAATTTTCAGTTTCGAAAAAGAACGTTCACCTTCACAACTTGTTCCAAAGATAGAAAGATAAATTCGAAAAGCAATATTGACATTTGGAAAACTGGAGACCAGCTTGTCAGCTATCTGTGAACTAATCATTTCAGCTACAGATTTACTATCTGCAAACATTCGAGGAAACAAAAGAAATTCGTCAATAAATGCATCTTATAGGCCTAGATCACATGGATATATCTCAATTAATGCTTTTGCTCTAATCACTATTTCTTCAGTTGATAAAGTAGATTGAGATTTAAAATCAAAACTGAAATACGTTCACAAAACATGGTTTAGCATAATTTTAAGAAATAACGTAAATGTGTTGCAATTTGAATTAATGCAGAGTTAAGTTGGATAGGCCCCATAGGGGCCTACGAATAGATCAATATGCAAAAGTGCCTAGGGCCTACGATGACCATAAGACGGCCCTGAGAAGAAAAGATGGGAGGACGTGATACAACAGGACCTGAAGCTGCTCAAAATGAAGAAAGAACTTCAAAGAAGACACTGAAAACAGAGACAAGTGGAGGAGAAGGACCCGAGTGGCTGACCCCTCGCCAGAGGGAATAATTCTAGCATGACGAAAAGAATGAAAGGTTAGTAATAATCCAATTTCTTTTTACTACTTCGTCGATAAGAAGAATTTCACATTATATGGCGCCATTTTCACTGTCCTGACGCCTTCTAGTATATTAACCGTACACGTGAGACAGCCTGCAGTCCGCTGTTGATTCCGTCTTTAGTGTCTTACTTATCGTAAACATGAGAGCTAAGCATCCATAGTACGCCTACATGTATGTAAGCATCAGTGCAGGAGGTTCATGGCTCAGTTGTTTCGTTGGGCCATCAAAGCATATGCACCTGAACTAAATCCTCCATCGCAAATTCATCTCATAAACCAACATTGCGCTTCTGATTTCAGCATGAAGAGACTAGCTAAAAGAAGTAGACCTCTATCATGCGTGCCGAAAGGCAAACAGTCATATGTAAGGATATATACAGTATATATATATTTAGACCTATTATATATATATATATATATATATATATATATATATATATATATATACGGAGCACTAATGAAATATTTACAACAATCTATCGTAAGCATAGGTCTACATCTATACCCACATGCAAATGCTTACAATAATTATTTATAGGCCTACATACGTGTATACATAGCCTACATAGGCCTACTCACATAAGCTACATACATATTTATACAATACATGCATAGGTCTAGTACTTACACTTTTAACAGCTTTGGCCTATTATAGGCTACAATCCGCTATACATACATGTTGCTATAATGATCGTTTTATCTTTGCTATCCCATGCATGACATCACATTCACCACTAACTCAAATAGGCCGACATGTCACGCGACTTCCTAGTTTCTACCATGCACCTGCATAATAAATTTACATATTCTTACTTCTCGCTCTAATTTCAATGTTTCTTCAACCGTGTTGTCGAGATTCTTGTACGATTCGTTGGCAGCGAGATTCTACAACCAGCAGAGCACATCTCAAGACAGATACACGGGGGGGTCGTCCTCAGCAATTAAACAAAAAGATTTTGCAGACCATTCGTTAGCTTATTATCTCTGCAGCTTCTTGTACAGTACGGCAATCAAAACTCTGAGGAAGTCTAGGTGGTGTAGCCTATTAATTAAGCAACCACACAAATATGCACATACATGCACACATACATGTAGTCTATGTGCACTTGTAGTGTACATGTATACAAGCATAGGTCTAAATAGAAGCGCACATATAATAATTATTATATAAAGCATGTTACATGTAGGCCTACATATGTGGGTTTATTTTTGTGGTGTCTCAATAGAGAAGAAAGTCTAAGATGATCATCATCGTTTTGACCAAATTATTTTTAACGGAAAAAGCCTGCAGACCAACATGCATGCATTGCTACATGCATATAAAGTACATTTAGGCCTAGGGCCATAGGCCTACAATGTACACTGTGTCCCGATAAATTCCAAGGCTCTAATATATTAGTCTAGGCTTGGGATCTGAAAATTACACTGTTAGAAGCAAATCATGTAACAATTTGCTAACCGGTGTTTTTAGACTAATTTGACCCTCCTGAAAACGAAAATCGCGGTTAGCAAACTGGATTTTTAGCGGTTCCATGGGAAAACAAGATGGCGGACAAAATGGCTGACAATTGCTTCAAGTGATTAAAAGTAATGTATTGTATGTGATAGAAACACGGTTTTAGACTCTAAATTAAGACTATGGGGTTTGAGGAATGCAATGGAATCAAGGACATATATGTAGTACTGCGCAAAAACCAAAATGGCGGACAAAATGGCGGCCAGAATCTAAAATGGTCACAAACGGAGTTATGTATGCAGTAGAAATGTGATTTCAGAATCTAAATAAACATTTTCGAGGTCAAGAAATGCGATGGAAGCAAGGTCATATATGTAACACTGCACTAAAAACCAAAATGGCGGACAAAATGGCTGCCAGAATCTTAAAATGGCTATAGGTGAAGTCATGTATGTAAAGGAATCATGATTTCAGGGTCTAAGTCAACATTTTAGAGGTCAAGGAATATGATAAAGCCAAGATCACATATGTAGCACTGCACGAAAACCAAAATGGCGGACTAAATGACGGTCAGAATCTTAAATGCATTCCGAGAAATCCAACAGAAACATCGAAGAACTCCGCGAGCGAATTGTTAATGCTTGGGATGAACTTGATCAACTGGTCGTCGATGCTGCTGTTAGTCAGTGGCGTGTACGTCTCGAAGCATGCGTGGAAGCCAATGGCGGACATTTCGACCATGAATTATAGTTCCATAATATTTCAGGATTAAACTGTTTCTGGAATTTTAAAAATCTATCAATGTTTACTAATTATTTTTATATTTACCGTACAGCCTTGGAATTTATCGGGACACAGTGTATATACATACAAACACGCATACCCTCTTGTTACTGTCTAACGACACTGCCATATCAAAGATGATTAGTGTCGTCCTCCTTCTTTATCCATGCTTGGGACTGGAAGTGGCAGAGTGCAACCAATGGCGGAGTTTCCACAGGCATACATGCTTAGGCTAAATAATTATAGGCCCTATGAACCATGGTCATCTCAGGGGGAGGAGAATTTGCGTACAAACTTGATACGACGCCGTGCATATATTCAGTAGCCTAAACCTTGCGCTACAGAAGAGCCATCATAGGGGCCGTCCATAAAGTACGTCACGCTAATTTTGACCATTTTTGACCCCCCCCTGTCACAAACTGTCACACATGGACTGACCCCCCCCCCCTAAAGTACGTCACACTTTCGAAATTTTTTAAACATTAACACCGAAAGGCTATACATTATTAGGGCCTAAAACAAGACTTCGCAGCAGCATTACTAGCGCTCCTAGCCATTCAGGGATACGCATTTAATGCTATTTTGACATAAAACTAATTCAAATGTTTCACAAAATGTGTGAAATTTTTTGAAAAGCTTTTAAATTCTACAAAAAATATATAAAAAAGAATTATAAATAAATGTGTGACGTCACACATGGCCTGACCCCCCTGTCACAAACTGTCACACATGGCCTGACCCCCCCCCTCGAGCGTGACATACTTTATGGACGGCCCCATAGATTCTGTAGTTTTGATCGTATAAATGACGTACGATGACGTCGACTTTGGCGTAGATGTTGATTGGTTGTCCGTTGTCATTGACGACGGGAACTGCTGAGATCCGTTTCTGGACGAGAATATTGAGGGCATCGAACAACCGAGTCTTAGGAGTGACCTGGAACACAGACAACAAGAACAGCACGTCAAGTCAGTCAAGACAAAGAAATAGTAACTTAGATCCTAAAGTTCAACGACGTTGCATCACAGCAATTGCAAATTGATGATTAGGGTAAAACGGGTTTAAGTCTGGCACTACAAGCCTTTAGTTTGATTGCATTGTTAATATTTCGGAGGCCTGACATGTCGGCCTTTGACTGCTCGGAATTCGATGCAATCAATGGCACATTTGCAATCCGCTATATGAAGGCAAGTGCTTCTGCTCTGCCACTGCACATTATACCTCTTCAATAAATAAAGAAATTAATACAAGACATCAGGGCCTCCGACAGGGGGGGCCACCGGGGCCATTTGGCCCCAGGCCTCACTTGATAAAGGGCCTCGGAATTTCGAAATTACGGAGTTATTTATTGAAACGAGAAATTACGGAATTAAGGAGTTATTCATTGAAATATAGCGCTATACAAATTCTAATTATTTCATGACGAATTCGTTGACATATTATAGCGCTATACAAATTCTAATTATTTCGTGACGAAATCGTTGACGCTAAATTGCAAACTGTAAAAATTCGTATATCTAATATGAGTTAATTTATTTGTAAAATTGAAAGTTGTCAATGTCAACACTCACCATGCAAGACTTGGCAAGAGTCAACAGTCTAAACCAGTGGTTCCCAACCTTTTTTGACTGTATATAGGACCACTTTTTCTAAGTTGGAGGACACGAGGGCCACTTTTTCTTAGTTAAAAAAGACATTAAGGCATGGGGGGAAACCACAATGCTAAAATTTAATTTTAAAAAGCATATAAAATTGTTATAATTGATTCAAACTTTTCAAAGTAGAATGTTTGATGTTTATAGACTTGAAAATAAAATAATTTACATTAGAAAATAATTTTATGTTCTATCCTGTCCAAATTGTCAATTTTTTCTAATGTTTGTGTTAATTCTGTGAGAGATGAGGGTCATTTTTAGGTCTGGCGGGTCATTTTTTGAGGCCTCTCGGGCCAATTTTGGCCGGTTGGGAACCGCTGGTCTAAACTCTATTATGGCTCATTACTCGTAAGTCAAACACTCAAACCTAAATAATCTTTTAATATGAATATATTGTTCTTATCCATCGATATTAATATCGATGTTCTTATCGTCCGATTCGCTTTGCAATGTGTAGCCTACAGTGTAATGTACTGTGTAGGCTCTACACAGTATAGGCCTACATTATACCAGCAATATTAGTCAATTTGACCAAAATTAATTGACCACATTGTCAATTTTATTGAAAAAAATACCAAATGGATTGGCTACATTAAGCATTAATTCTGATATCGCTAGAACTTTAAATTATCAAAGCATTATCGATAAATTCGTGACTTTGAAGATTCGAAGGATGTTTTGAACCTTTCTGTTGAGTTTTCAAAAGATATTTGAAAAAAGGCCTCGAAAATTAGTTGTGGCCCTGGGCCTCCAAATCCTGTCGGAGGCACTGCAAGACATTAAAAATATTATTGAGAATAAAACTTTTTCCCCAACTACAAACTTCACTAGTTATTATAATTATACGCCATTCCAATTAAATGTATATTATAATTATATAAGCCAAACGTGTCATATCATGCGCTTACAAGCCTTACATACATGTACCGTAGATAGAAAAACAGATAGCCAACATGAGACTGACCGTACAGAGTTTGTCTCCATAGGTTCCGATCTGTAAATCGCAAATTGATTGGTCCATGTAACTCGGCAGGCGAACTTCGTAAGTCTGATAACAACAGTGAGAATTATTATTGATTTACTACAACGGTCACACCGGTAAGCGAGAGCGGTATTCGTCTGTTGGATACAACGGACTGCGGTTCAAGCCCCGGGCTGGGAGTTGACACTCAGATATTTAGATATCTCGAGCTAGCACGTTTGGGACGTAGGGGCGCAATTAAGCTGCTGTGGAGCGACCTTGGGCAAATTGCTTGCCCATGATTATTTGTGGGGAAGGCAACGGGAACCCATCTCACTCATCTCATCCCCAGAGGCATAAAAGCCAATGAACCTTCCTTCGGACACAGAACCATCGTCATCATCATCATCATCATCATCATCACCACCACCATCATCATCATCATCATCATCATCATCAATGACGTAGGGGATTGCGTGGTCAAATATGTCTCAACCATTTCTTAGTTAATTAGGCTATATTCAAGACTGCTAGGCCAATTTCAAATCGTCTTTAGTTATATTATAGAAACTGCTTTCATGCATGAGTCATAATCCCTATTTCAGTGGAAATCTAGCAATCTTGTTTTTAGCCAAGCGTCGGAAATTAATTGAATACCAGCCACATGTATGTGATAGAATTGTGCATCAGATTCCATACAGGCTTAATCTGACTTGCAGTGACAGTATTTTGAGAAGGAAGGACCGCATATAGTATAAGATGACCATCCCTAACCTCTGTAAACAAAGTACGGATAGGTTAATCTTGCGAGTGCATGACAGCAGCATCATGTGTACGAGTTTGTTACTTACAAACAGCCGAGAAATTTCGAAAGTGTAGGCTACGCTTACATTTAAACAGTCTTGTTGAAGGTGACATTCAGGTTTAGGCTTCTATATCACATCATAATAATTATATAGGTCCGAGGTCAGGCTTCAGAAAGGACAACAGCGCGTGCACACTGCCATCAGCCTTAAACGCGCAACCAAATAATTTATAGACCTTAAATCTATAAATCTACTCCTATTGATGTATTAGGTCTATTTGGGCCAATTAAGGGGGACAACCTAGGTGGTCAGGTAGGTGTTACAATACGAGTCTTGGTTTGGGCTTCTAAGCACAGTAAGCTAAACAGCAGCCTAAACACGACACCAGCTATAACAATGAGCTGTATTTAACCTTGAACTAATAATACACACGAGCATTGTTGAAATTTGTTCTGCAGGTATGCCACATTTGATAGAGGCCTGTACTTAGGTGAAGCACCCAAACTAGACATCTGACGTAAATAGAACTAATGTAAAATCGTAACTAGAAAATACTATAAACCTTATTAAAACCGTGCGTTTCCCCAACTTTACGTAAAATGCTTTGAATGAAGTTGACGAGAATAATTGGTAAATGCAAGAAGAATGGGTGGACGTGATTTTTAATTCATGCATAAATAATATTAAATATGCAAAATAAGCTATTATAAAAAACGTAGTCAACAGGTATACATATTATACGAAGTAGCCATTCTTCAACTGCGTGCGTAAATCAATTGAAATCGGTTGTTATAAACATTTTGAAATAGGTTACCTATAGGAAACCTACAACAGGTTGATGATAAAATCACCAAAAGGTAGTTGAGATGAGTCAGACTGAGTAAAAGGTAGGCCTATACTCTCTATAGTTTACAGTGGCGTAGCCAGGAATTTATGATGGGGGGGGGGGGGTTATGGCCTGGCTGGATGCCCTTCCTGACACCAACCCAACAGTACTACAGTAGGTCCTAAATAAAAAAGGGAATAAAGTAACAAAAGGAATAAGGCAAGAAAAACAATTGTTTTGTTTTTCTTATTTAAGTGGATAAATAACCTTTTTAAAAACTCTTTACTAAGCCAATGTGTTTAATCCCTTGCCTACGCCACTGATAGTTTAAACGAGTTAGACTGAATAAGATGTAGTTGAGATGAGTTAAAGTGAATAGAATGTAGTTTATAGGTTTTACTGAGCAAAAGGTAGCCTACATGTAGTTGTATGCATGCATCAGACTGAGCAAGAGGTAATTTAAATGGATTGAACTGAGCAAGAGGTGGTTGATATGGGTTAAACTGAGCATGGATTGAACTGAGCAAGAGGAATTTTAAATGGATTAAACAGAGCAGCAAGAGGACTGGTGACGTTGAGATAAGTCGCATATATTTCTATATTAA
>OX243811.1:15663114-15705614 GCA_945859605.1 Lumbricus rubellus | reverse complement strand
GAACTGCATGATAGCCTACTATTCTATCAGATTAAGACGCACGAAGAAAATGCAAGAATTAGGCCTAGACGTTGAATGATTAGTCCTTGCAGAATGATTAGTTCTTGCAGAATGATTAGTCCTTGCAGAATGATTAGTCCATGCAGAATGATTAGTCCATGCAGAATGATTAGTCCTTGCAGAATGATTAGTTCCTGTAGAGTGATTAGTCCTTGCAGAGTGATTAGTTCTTGTATAGAGTGATTAGTCCTTGTAGAGTGATTAGTCCTTGTAGAGTGATTAATCCTTATAGAGTGATTAATCCTTATAGAATGATTAGTCCTTGCAGAATGATTAGTTCTTGTAGAGTGATGAGTCCTTGTAGAGTGATTAGTCCTTGCAGAATGATTAGTCCATGCCAGTGGCGTAGCAAGGTCTTTGGGGGCCCTTGTGCAGGGCTTTCGTGGTGGGCCCTTCAATGCTTGAACCTCAAGATTCAAACAATAAGGCTGTGCAAAAGCGTCTGACTTTTGCGATAGACTTTTTGCAGAGGCTCACACTCGAAATTAAATTTTAAAATTAACCTGTTTCAATTTTTTCCCCGTTTGACTAATAGGCTACGACAGTTTCTATTTCTTCAGGCTGCTAGAGTATTAAACAAAATGTGGGCCTTTCTTTAAACGTCGTTTCCTCTCTTGTAGCCTAATATGAATAACCATCTACACAGTGATATTTCAGTTCTAAAAATAATTCCCAATTTCAGTTCAAATTCAGTTCTAAGACTCCAATTTCAGTTCTACTTCTATTTCTATTCTGGAAATAATTCCTATTTCAGTTCTAATTCAAGTTCTGAAATAATTTCAGTTCTAATTCAAGTTCTGAAATAATTTCAGTTCTAATTCAAGTTCTGAAATAATTTCAGTTCTAATTTGTCCAATCCACAAACATCTAGGTAGGTTAGTTCCTTACTGTATATATAGAAGTCTAGGTATTATGACTCTTACCCTATCAGTATAATTATTATTTCCAAGTGAATTGAGGTGTCAAAATGTCGAGCCCGATTTCAACCCTATGCGTGCCGCTGATGCTTGATATACATGTATGTGTCTATAGGCTCATGTTCAAATATTCTTCTCCCCTACCGTAACCTCATACAGGCTGTACATCAAATGCACCTGTAATTAACTTCCTTCGCCTTGTGTTCAACGGTGCCCAGTCATCCGTCACATTAAACAATGTCAGGTTGTTTGACTAGCGATCCTATGTCTTAGACCTGTACCAGGGCCCCTTTGTTTGAATGATTAAGAAAGTAAACGTAATAATTATCTTAGTTAGTTGTGGCAATATGCCCGAGGGAGGGGAAATTATATCCCAAGATTACTGATCATAAGGGTTCTGAGAAATGGATTTCCTGACTTCATACAGACTTGCACAGAAAATGAATCACAAAAATCATCAGTGTAATAATTTTCGTTCTAAAATAATTCATATTTCTATTCATATTTCAGTTCTCTCGGGCGTATTTCAGTTCTATTTCTATTCTCGTTCTCAAAATAATTCCTAATTTTCGTTCTTATTCTCGTTAACGGATTTGCATAATTTTACTTCTAATTTCTATTTCCGTTAATGAAAATATCACTGAATCTACACTGAAATTCTATCAAACAGTTGGGTTATTAAATTTTGACTAAAAACGAAACCATTTAATAAATTGGTCGGCTATAAACGTGAAGCGACTCAATTTTTGGTTAGAGGCTTAGGGCCTACTACGGTTAGTCTAAAAGAAGAATAAAAATTCAAAAATGCTGGAATGTTAGCCTGGGCGAATACCATTGGGAGAATTCTCTCGCGCAAAAATTATTGAGATGCCTTCGTTCAAGAATGCTTTTATAAAGTAACTCGCATACTATAGTTTCCGAAGTGCCTCCCTGCTCGGTGTCGATATCCGAAGCTTCCACCAGCCAGCAATGATCGAACTGAATTAAATTCTGTCACCAAGCTTGGTGATGTCATCGGGCTCCTGCGCAGTCTGTAGGCTATAATCCATTCCTGCGTTACCGTTGTATAGGGTATGTGGATTTTATCATTTGAATACATACTGAATATTCTTAAAGTAAAAAATTGACCTGACTGCGGGGCCTCTCTACAGCCGGTGGCCCCTGTGCACTGCACAGGCTGCACGACCTATTGGTATGCCACTGCTCCCATGTGTGATGTGGTCATCGGTGCAAGCACGCTTTCCGCAAGAACAAATCCGGGAACTTTTTGCATTTTTGGCGGTCTTGCACATTCTTCTCGTGCTTGACGCTTAGCAGCATCACTTAAATAATACTTAGGCATAACTGAGGCGACAGAAAGAGAGTGCCGTACGAGAATTAATAAGTATATACAATTTTCGAGCAAACCCAAAAATTACTGAGTGTGTAATGTGTAGGGCCTACGCTGTACATAGGTTTGAATACATACTGAATATCCTAAAAGTACAAAAATTGACTCTGACCCCGGGGGCCCTTGACAGCCGGGGGCCCTTGTGCACTGCACAACCTGCACAACCTATTGCTACGCCACTGGTCCATGCAGAATGATTAGTCCTTGCAGAATGATTAGTTCTTGCAGAATTATTAGTTCTTGCAGAATGATTAGTCCTTGTAGAGTGATTAGTCCTTGTAGAGTGATTAGTCCTTGCAGAATGATTAGTTCTTGCAGAATGATTAGTTCTTGTAGAGTGATTAGTCCATGCAAAGTCATTAGTCCTTTTTGTAGAATGATTAGTCCTTGTAGAGTGATTAGTCCTTTAGAGTGATTAGTCTTTGTAAAGTGATTTGTCCTTACCGATGTCGTACAAATCGTCCTGGTGACCCTTTCCATTGACGGGAAGCTGGAATAAACCAGTTGACACAAAATACAAGACAGGAATATGCATGCAAGGCAAAACATGCACATTATCGACAGAGCACGATGGAAGTATAGTATCGCAGTAATGCAACTAACTGCCAGAACAAGATGAGCATTTGTCATAGCGCCCCTTACAGAAAATCTACTCAGGGGCGCTCCCGACTACTGCAGCGCGGACACTGAATTGGAGCTTCACGCCGAATCGCAGGAGCAATTGCGAGTGAAGGATATACTGAGGGTCCCTATACGCGACTCCAAGGCACCCGAACATACCCCACACCACCAATATCGACACAGTATGTACTTATGAGTACTTGTTTTAGCACTTCTTCAAGATTTTTACTATGAAGCTAAGCGCAGGGCACCAACTTATTCAACGCCTCGTAAGAGGAGATGTCCAGAGAAGTCAAAGATACTTAAAAGGATACTCAAGTATGCGCCTGGCGATACTTACTTTCAGTAGCTGGGCTCCTGTTTCTTTATCTCTCCAAAGCAGAAGCTCATGTCTCGACGTCATTGGAATCTTTATCCCAAGAGATTCTGCAATTAAACATTATTAAAGTTATACAGAAAAAGAGCATAATATACATGTATAAGAAGGTAAACTCTTGGAAAGATCGAACGTGAAAGACACGCAGCAGACAGCATAAGAAATCAAGTCGTTACAGGATTAAACCATAGAAATTAATTCTGAGATAGGTCGGATAAAGAAGAGACTATACAGTTGTCTAAGTAGTGTATAATAGTTTCTTAATAATGCATAGTTGATTGGGCCTATTATATCTGGCATCCCACTTCCATTACGTCCATCTATTATAGCCTATTATAGACACATGTATGTTCCGAATAGTTCAATATGTTACAACACTGTCTATTACATTGTCTACGACAGATATGGCAATCTCCGAGTCGTATCGCAGACTGTAGGCCTATACATAACTGATCACATAGGCTTAAGCAGAAAACGAAAATTTGCTTAAGATGTGCCTGAATTTGAACATAGAAATTTCAACTTGATGTCAACCACTTGGTGTGCGTTGTGAAAGGCGCTATATAAATTGGTGTGCGCTGTGAAAGGCGCTATATAAATTCATTGATAGGACAATGCATATCTGCTGATTCTATTTGCCGTCTTTTCTTACGGAAACTTTCCAAACGTCATTTACTAAAAGTTAGAAATTGATCAAGAAGATAAAATCAACAACGTCTCTTAAACGTCTCTTTCTTTAACGTCTTTTGTTGGTCGACATCGATTGAGATAAAGTTAGAATGTCACGTGTGAAATAAGATCACTTACGTGCAATGGCTGCAGGGCACGACAAAGCCTGCAAGAAAAGAAGACCAACGAAGTTTCTTATCAGTGAAGAATCAAGTAATCACAACTGGGATCGTCGTTTGTACTACTATAATAGCCGTTACATACGTATAGTTAGCAGAAGATGGGTTGTTCACAGGCAGTTTGTGTTTACTGACACCAAGTCAAACTCTAGGTCTAGCCTACTATCGGGAATTCTGCTGCTTGTGAAGTGAAACAACCGACACGTTTGTTTGTTTGTATGCACACTTGCTGTAGCGCCCCATCAAGCTCACTACTCAGAAGCGCTCCCGACTACAGCGCGGACACTGTGTCGAAGGTTCACGCCCAAGCGCTGAGCAATTGCGAGCGAAGAGCTTGCTCAAGTTCCGTACGCGGCGACTTAAGTCGAGGTGGATTCGAACCTGCAACCCTTCGGCTGCAAGATGACGAACATGCCGACTACACCACCGCGCCACACAAAATTCTGGAAGCAATGGTAATATTGTGGCGTGATTTAAACAAGCTTTTTCATGAATTGTTTGATTTTTTTTCGTTTCGGCGTGTGAATGTCGATCTATTTTTGGCAGACGATACCTAGCAGACGACCCTACATAACAATAATATTGTTAAGGTTTCTCCGCGTGTCAAGTAATGAGTCAACTCAACTGCGGCGCGGTACCTTGATAGGCCTATCATTGTGCCGTTTTTACTTGTCTGCTTGGCGTCGCGAGTCATGGCGGTGCCAAGAGCAAGGCAAACGAGGGTAAATGAGGGCCTTTTATGTGGTCGTTGCCCTTCCAGAAAGTTGCCAGAATGCGTCATCAATTCAGGGGCGGCGCTACTCCTGGGCATGGCAGGGCAGGGCATATGCCCTGGTAGTAAAAAAACCTTTCCACTGGTCGTTGAACTGCGTGAATTTTTTTACTGCTCAAAATATCGTGCCCCTAGAATTATATAGTACTATGTCCACTTTTTTGAAAAATCAACCTAACGCTATATTCGTTACCGTGATGACATAGGCTATGTCCTCAGCCGTCTGGCTTAGCGGGAAACGCTTTCTAAAGCTCCATATGCCAGTGCAGAATAGTTCTATGTCCATAAATTTTTAAGGTCTCTAAAAGCTGTAAAGGCATAAGTCCACATCCAATAGAATGTGTAATTTCGTATCACGTGCCTTTTAGATAGAACCGCAAACGAGGTATGTGCAAGACTGTTATACAGCGTTATGTCCATAGCCAATAGCAGTGAGAGATTACAACACGTGACTCGGACATAAACCCCTACAGCACTGACGTTGTCTGTGAAAATGGCGACGCTTCGTCGTAGTAATAGGCGAATTGGAAAAAAACGAAACGTGGACGATAACTTTCTCTGGCATAACGAATGCAACATTCAAAGGTAATTTTTAAATTTTCATAATATCAGGGCCTATCAATCTGTGAATTAGCTCGATCTAAAAGGCAATGTGACAATACGATGTCGCTCATTATTGCTGCATAACAGAGTTGCTCGTGGACATATTACTATATAGTTTTAACACTTCAATGTGTTTAACTGCGTGAAACAATTAAATGCACAGAACCAATACTGACCAAAATATAATACTATCAAGTCTATATTTCATTACAAATATTCAGTTAACAAGATGCAGGTCTACTATAGAATAATAGGAAACAAGAGAATGAAGTTCAGAGTTATGAATAATCTATAATATAATATGAATAGGCCTACCTGCGTTGTTCGGTCCAAAAGAGAAGGGACAGAAGCTGTGTCTTTACGGCCTCATCCAAAGTTAAGCTATACAATTAGTCCAGTTTAGTAATGAACGTCCTAAGCATAGCATGCACTAGGCTTGCATATTTTATAATTATAGACTATTTTATCCGTATGGTGGAAATAAATGATCTTGCTCTGTTGTACAATACAAGTCATGTCATATTATGATCTTATTACAGGGACCAATTTTATTGCCTATCTGTAGGCTTTAGCCAAGTCTTCCTTAATCTCTGCCAATAATAATTAAATGATAATTCACTCATGGTGTATTCACGTAGTTACATGAGAATGACTTAAAACCAGGTATACCAGATCTTATTGTCAATTTGCATGGCATTGCATTGATGTTTTTCTCTGTAACTCAGTGTTATTATTTTGTACTGATGTCGAATTATTTATTTTAATTGTTACTTTAACCTATCAGACCAAGAAAAGAGAAGCCTGGGGCTGTCCAATCAACTCCATACAAAGGTGAAGCCATTTCAGAAGAGAATGATACAGTGAAAGACTTACCTACTCAGACAGGCAAAGAAGTGATAGGAGAGAATGATACAGTGAAAGACTTACCTACTCAGACAGGCAAAGAAGTGATAGGAGAGAATGATACAGTGAAAGACTTACCTACTCAGACAGGCAAAGAAGTGATAGGAGAGAATGATACAGTGAAAGACTTACCTACTCAGGCGGACACAGAAGTGATAGGAGAGAATGATACAGTGAAAGACTTACCTACTCAGACAGGCAAAGAAGTGATAGGAGAGAATGATACAGTGAAAGACTTACCTACTCAGGCGGACACAGAAGAGTTAGCAGATAATGATACAGTGAAAGACTTACCTACTCAGACAGGCAAAGAAGTGATAGGAGAGAATGATACAGTGAAAGACTTACCTACTCAGGCGGACACAGAAGAGTTAGCAGATAATGATACAGTGAAAGACTTACCTACTCAGACAGGCAAAGAAGTGATAGGAGAGAATGATACAGTGAAAGACTTACCTACTCAGGCGGACACAGAAGAGTTAGCAGAGAATGATACAGTGAAAGACTTACCTACTCAGACAGGCAAAGAAGTGATAGGAGAGAATGATACAGTGAAAGACTTACCTACTCAGGCGGACACAGAAGAGTTAGCAGATAATGATACAGTGAAAGACTTACCTACTCAGACAGGCAAAGAAGTGATAGGAGAGAATGATACAGTGAAAGACTTACCTACTCAGACAGGCAAAGAAGTGATAGGAGAGAATGATACAGTGAAAGACTTACCTACTCAGACAGGCAAAGAAGTGATAGGAGAGAATGATACAGTGAAAGACTTACCTACTCAAGCGGACACAGAAGAGTTAGCAGATAATGATACAGTGAAAGACTTACCTACTCAGACAGGCAAAGAAGTGATAGGAGAGAATGATACAGTGAAAGACTTACCTACTCAGGCGGACACAGAAGAGTTAGCAGATAATGATACAGTGAAAGACTTACCTACTCAGACAGGCAAAGAAGTGATAGGAGAGAATGATACAGTGAAAGACTTACCTACTCAGGCGGACACAGAAGAGTTAGCAGATAATGATACAGTGAAAGACTTACCTACTCAGACAGGCAAAGAAGTGATAGGAGAGAATGATACAGTGAAAGACTTACCTACTCAGACAGGCAAAGAAGTGATAGGAGAGAATGATACAGTGAAAGACTTACCTACTCAGACAGGCAAAGAAGTGATAGGAGAGAATGATACAGTGAAAGACTTACCTACTCAGGCGGACACAGAAGAGTTAGCAGATAATGATACAGTGAAAGACTTACCTACTCAGACAGGCAAAGAAGTGATAGGAGAGAATGATACAGTGAAAGACTTACCTACTCAGACAGGCAAAGAAGTGATAGGAGAGAATGATACAGTGAAAGACTTACCTACTCAGGCGGACACAGAAGAGTTAGCAGATAATGATACAGTGAAAGACTTACCTACTCAGACAGGCAAAGAAGTGATAGGAGAGAATGATACAGTGAAAGACTTACCTACTCAGACAGGCAAAGAAGTGATAGGAGAGAATGATACAGTGAAAGACTTACCTACTCAGGCGGACACAGAAGAGTTAGCAGATAATGATACAGTGAAAGACTTACCTACTCAGACAGGCAAAGAAGTGATAGGAGAGAATGATACAGTGAAAGACTTACCTACTCAGGCGGACACAGAAGAGTTAGCAGATAATGATACAGTGAAAGACTTACCTACTCAGACAGGCAAAGAAGTGATAGGAGAGAATGATACAGTGAAAGACTTACCTACTCAGACAGGCAAAGAAGTGATAGGAGAGAATGATACAGTGAAAGACTTACCTACTCAGACAGGCAAAGAAGTGATAGGAGAGAATGATACAGTGAAAGACTTACCTACTCAGGCGGACACAGAAGAGTTAGCAGATAATGATACAGTGAAAGACTTACCTACTCAGACAGGCAAAGAAGTGATAGGAGAGAATGATACAGTGAAAGACTTACCTACTCAGGCGGACACAGAAGAGTTAGCAGATAATGATACAGTGAAAGACTTACCTACTCAGACAGGCAAAGAAGTGATAGGAGAGAATGATACAGTGAAAGACTTACCTACTCAGACAGGCAAAGAAGTGATAGGAGAGAATGATACAGTGAAAGACTTACCTACTCAAGCGGACACAGAAGAGTTAGCAGATAATGATACAGTGAAAGACTTACCTACTCAGACAGGCAAAGAAGTGATAGGAGAGAATGATACAGTGAAAGACTTACCTACTCAGGCGGACACAGAAGAGTTAGCAGATAATGATACAGTGAAAGACTTACCTACTCAGACAGGCAAAGAAGTGTCAGGTGACGCTCAGACAATAGAATTATCGTCTGAAGACCTGACAGCTATGCTGCATGGCGAAGACTTTGCAAACTTATCCATGATAGATTTCCTGCAAGATGTTATGCCAGTTACTAGTGGAACTTTCATAGGTTATGAACATGACATTGTTGATATCAATGATGCAGTAAGACTCAGTGGTGACTATGCATTCCTCACTGTATCGCCATTAAATTTTGATTCAACATCCACTTCTGTTCAAGAAATTGTTATTCGGAATGACACAGTGCCTGGTCAAAATGAAAGCAGCAGTTCTGCCACAGACCGAAATGTAGAAACCGACAATGTTTCTCTTCATGCTACAGAACATGAGCATTTAACACAACGTCCAATAACGCGCAAAAGAATTCAAAAGCCAAGCGAATGGAAGAGAAACAAAATTACCTCTGATCGGCAACATGGCAGGCAATATGTCAATGTATCTGGAAAACTGGTTGAGGCTCGAAAAGTTCAGCAAGGTCATTCCATGTCTTGCAGATTGCACTGTAAATCCGACATTTCAGACATTCAGATGCAGACTATACACGATGACTTTTGGAAGCTGGACGATAAAGAAAAGAGACATTATTATGCTCGAACAACAGAGCGCTTTCCAAAGCAAAGAACTCGTTCTGACAGAAAAGGACTTTCTGATAAGAGCAGAACAAGACTCTTTACATACAAGTATTACTTTTTTCGTGGAGACTCAAAGTTGCAGGTGTGCAAATCATTCTATCTCTCAACTCTAGACATTTCACAGAGGCGCATACTGAGCTATTATGCAACAAGGAATGAATATACTGGCACCCCTTCAGAGAGTCAACAGGGTAAACACACAAAGAAAAGAATTTCTGATGAGCATCGAGAATCAGTTAGAGAACATATCAATAGCTTCAATCGCATAGACTCCCATTATTGCAGAGCTAAAACATCAAGACAATACCTTGACCCAGTGTTGTCGTTGTCACGCATGTACCAGATTTTCTGTGAGGATCGCTTGACAAGAAATCAAGATACAGACTACGTGGAACCGGTGAAGGAGTACCTCTACAATTACATATTTAACACCGAGTTCAATCTCGGCTTCCATATACCCAAGAACGACAGATGCGATTTATGCGAAGCTTTCAACACCAACCAGACACCAAGTAACGATGACATTACTGCATTTGAGGTTCATGCAGATGGAAAGCGTAAGACAAAAGAAGAGCGTGATACTGACAGAAAGATAACAGGCAAAGGCCATGCTGTCTTGACTTTTGATTTACAGAATGTCATCAGTCTTCCAAAGGCAAACGTTTCTTGCTTCTTTTATAAGCGGAAATTAAATGTGTACAACTTGACAGGACACTGTTCATAGGGAAAGAGGCGTATTGTGCCATCTGGCACGAGGCAATGTCAGGGCGTACGGGTAATGACATTGCAAGTAGTGTTGTGAAGATCCTAGAAGAAATTCTAAAGAAGGAGCCTATGGTGAGTGACTTTACTCTGTGGTCGGATTCATGCATACCGCAGAACCGAAATTCTTTACTGAGTTGTGCCTTGGTATCTTTCTTACTCTCCCACAAAAATGTTCACTCAATCACACAGAAATTTGGTGAGCCTGGCCACTCCGCTGTGCAAGAAGTAGATAACATCCACAGTCAAATCGAGAAGAAACTTAAAGTACAGGATGTTTTCAGCCCAATTGGTCTGGTTAGAGTTCTGAAACAGGTGAACCCAAAGAAACCAATGGCAGTTATCCAGATGAGACAGTTTCAGGATTATAAATCTGCAGCGAAGAAGTTAAATTTCTCAACGATACCATACACGAAAGTAAAGATGATTGTTTATTCCAACAGTGAATCAGATGTTGCTGTGGAATATGGGACTTCCTTTGACAAAAGTCTTCTTACCAAAGCTCATTATGATGAAACCACTTCAAGAAATGCCCTTGGAAGACTGTGTAACACACCGCATGCATCGCAAAAGCTGCCTTTCCCATTTATTGAACAATCTATTTCTGCCGGAGAACTGTCATCAGAAAAGGCAAGAGATTTGGAATCTATGCTGAAGTTCATGAATGAAACAGAAGCTCAGTACTTTAAAACTATCATCAAAAGCACGCAGAAGAGCAAGGACCCGCCAAGTACTTCAACTGCTGAAGAGCCTATGCCACGGACAAGAAGCAGACTGAAGAGCAAGGCCTCGTCAAGTACTTCGACTGCTGAAGAGCCTATGCCACTGAAAAGAAGCAGACAGAAGAGCAAGGATTCGCCAAGTACTTCGACTGCTGAAGAGCCTATGCCACGGAAAAGAAGCAGACAGAAGAGCAAGGATTCGCCAAGTACTTCGACTGCTGAAGAGCCTATGCCACTGAAAAGAAGCAGACTCAAGAGCAAGGCCTCGTCAAGTACTTCGACTGCTGAAGAGCCTATGCCACTGAAAAGAAGCAGACATAAGAGCAAGGATTCGCCAAGTACTTCGACTGCTGA
Source organism: Lumbricus rubellus (assembly GCA_945859605.1). NCBI lineage: Eukaryota > Metazoa > Annelida > Clitellata > Crassiclitellata > Lumbricidae > Lumbricus > Lumbricus rubellus. The sequence continues at coordinate 15,694,315 of OX243811.1, read as the reverse complement.
AGAGCCTATGCCACTGAAAAGAAGCAGACTCAAGAGCAAGGCCTCGTCAAGTACTTCGACTGCTGAAGAGCCTATGCCACTGAAAAGAAGCAGACAGAAGAGCAAGGATTCGCCAAGTACTTCGACTGCTGAAGACCCTATTCCACGGAGAAGAAGTAAAGTGATGACTTTAAGAACAGTTACTTCTACTTCAGGAAGGAGAGTGAGAAGAGAGTTTCGGGGACGCAATGCTCAGAAATAGTCATAGAAAAAGACGACAGCGATGCATAATTATCATTATCTTTAATTCATAAGGATTAAGCATTTCTAAGTTAGATCTCACACAGACTGACGTAAATAAACTTTCTAGGTCTCATTTCATTAGGTCTCTTTTTTTCGGCAAGCATGATATTTTGTCATTTGGGATAGTCGACATTATTTTCTTAATAATTATGTTACCTTCAATTTTAATAAAGTTTTGTGAGTAGGCAAATACAACATTACTTTTTAGCATAATTATAATTACCTACTCATTGCTGAACAATGTAGTAATTTCAATGCCTTTGATGCACTTAATGCTCTTACGCCTACCTGGATTTCATTGCGGAAATTGCTTAATGATTATTTTCAATGCTAAATTTCATTGTGATCCTTGCATAGGCTTTGTCAGCGTTTTAATCTTACAAAAGCAAGTGAGATTTAATGCACTGTAATACTGTTGTAAAGTTAAATAAAGAACAAAAGTAATTATAAGTGCTCAGCATGTGGACTTATGTCTGTATAGTTTTAGGCAATATGTACAGGAAGTTGAAATATGGTCTGGTATTTAACTTAATAATTATATTGCATCCTCCATTAGTGTATGTGTTACCGAAGAGACTTTTTCATAAATTAGTATAATTTTGATAAACTGTAATCTTTCAATACTGAGTACACAGCAATTTCATTCGGAAATATAGGTCAGCTTCTCATTGCTCTCCGTATCACTGATAGAGGGCTGAAGATAGAACAGTATAATTTTGAGCAAAGTACTCGCAATGACAGTGTTCTATGTCCATGATCGCGACATTCTCAATGCTATGTTATGTCCAAACATGGTCAACCCTGCCATATTTATATATAAATAATTATTACTCATATTAAGTTTCAATTATGATCAAAATAAACATTAGGATCATACTAGGGAGAAACAGTGTTGTCCAAAAATGTAAATTCGCTTTATCAGTTTAGCAAAAAAGTGGACATAGAACTATGTGTTTCTAGGGGCACGAGATAGAGCAGTATAATTTTGAGCAAAGTACTCGCAATGACAGTGTTCTATGTCCATGATCGCGACATTCTCAATGCTATGTTATGTCCAAACATGGTCAACCCTGCCATATTTATATATAAATAATTATTACTCATATTAAGTTTCAATTATGATCAGAATAAACATTAGGATCATACTAGGGAGAAACAGTGTTGTCCAAAAATGTAAATTCGCTTTATCAGTTTAGCAAAAAAGTGGACATAGAACTATGTGTTTCTAGGGGCACGAGATAGAGCAGTATAATTTTGAGCAAAGTACTCGCAATCATTGTGTTCTATGTCCATAATCACGACAATCTCAATGCTATACTGCTCTATGTCCAAAAATGGTTACCCCTGCCATACTTATATATAAATTACTCATATTAAATTTAATTTATGATCAAAATAAATTTTAAGATCATACTAGGGAAAAACAGTGTTCTCCAAAAATGTAAATTTATTTGCCATCAATGAAACAAGGAAAAACATTTTCGTCACCAAATCTTAAAATTCGTTTTTCTCAGTTTCGCAAAAAGTGGACATAGAACTATATAATTCTAGGGGCACGATATGTTGGGGCTTTTTTTTACTGCTGCCGTCTGTTGTTTGCACTCCGAGTCTCCGTCGAAACACAGCACTACATGCAGGGCTGTGCTGGTAAAATTTGAGACCAGTGCGCGCTATAGGCTATTTATACGGTTGCCCGTATTATAGGTCTACTATTATAAGTTTGTAGTTTTTCTACGAAGTTTTCGGATGACTTGTTTAGTCATCGGATTTTCTTATGCTTTTTAGTCGTAGTATGTTTACCGCGGCCTAAAATGAACTAAAATTGTGGAAGAATTTCTTGCTATATCATATCGTGTTTATAGATTCATAATAATAATGCTGATGTTATCATACTCGTCATAGATCGCTCTCTGCTCTGGTAACTTCTACTGGTACCCTGGCAGCAATAAATGTCTGGTGCCGCCATTGCATCAATTGTCTGGTCACAAAGTCTGGCACCGGCTCTGATCACGAGACTTGGATTTCTTTATTTTATTGATTTCTCGCATTTGCTATAGCGCCTCTTAAACTCTCACTACTCAGAGGCGCTCCCGACTACAGCGCGGACACTGCATTGGAGTTTCACGCCGAAGCGCACGAGCGCTTGCGAGTGAAGGACTTGCTCAGGGTCCCTACTCGGCAGCTTGAGGTGAATTCAAACCTGGAACCCTGCGACTCGAAGGCATCGAACCCACCACTAGCCTACGCCACTGCGGCCCACTAAATTTGCTGCGATGTTCAAGGAGGCGTGGTCCTGAATTTGAAGAACCATATAAAATCGAAGTAGGAACCACGAGGCCTCACAACATACTTTAAAAGACAGGAGACCATGATATATAGACCGAGCTGCAGACCTCCGAAGTGTAATTGATTTAACGGTTTGAGAGTCTATCATTGTAATTACTATCATTTATATTACGATAAGCTGATGTAAATTTTCGAATCCCTTGACCCCTTGTACCTGATGTAGGTCCTACAATATTTTAAGATTTTAAGCGTTCTGTGAACCAATCTGACGGTTTCTGTATGCTCTGTAAGTCCTCTAATGTTGCTTGAATTTAAGTAAATTCCATGGTTTTTGGGATGTTTATCCTCTGTTTGGTTCCTCTGGTCTCACGTATCGTCTGGTCTACTAAACCTCAGCTTGCTCTGGTTGCCGACCTCTGCGCTCGCTTCTAAAGGTGACTTTTATGGTTCCGCTAATGAAGAAAGGCGTGGAGCAGAGTATTGAGACAGAGCAAGAAGAAAGAGAGCACGTGACAGCCATATCCTGGCGCATATATCATAATAAATTAGACAGAGCACTACCTACGTAAACTCCAGGTGAATATAAAATTGGACGAACTAGCCTATAGGAAGAGTAAAAGGAATTTTGCCACTGTTCGTCCACTTACAGTGCCAGTCCCAAGCCTGGATGAAGGAGGAGGGCGACACTAATCATCTCTGTTATGACACAGACGAGTCGTTAAGCAGAAACAAGCAAATGAGAAGACGATGTTTGAAGAGTTGATCATCTTAAAAATTGCACGAAAACTTTAAGTCGCTACATTTCAAGTTCTATAGATTTGCATAAAACTCGTTTATCCTGGTATTCTTTTATGACCTTTCGCTTTATATAAAACCTGTGTAACATAAAACATATAATCACGGTCAGATGAAACCTGTATTCCCAATAAACTGCCCAGTTCCAGCACCCTTCGCTGTAATCGTTACTTGTACCCTTGGACCTTTAGCTACCGAATAAACGAATATTAAAAATTAATTAATATATAAATAACTACGGACTTATTTAAAACGAAATCTTCAGTTGACCGAGTGATAATAACCGAGAACGATGTAAAAATAAATTTTGCTCATTTGCAAAAACATACTAATCTGACTAATCATGCTAATCATACTGATCATACTAATCTGATGACATTGCTCTTAAAATTCTTGCAATCGTGACGTTCGAGTAGGTGACGTCCGTCATCAGAACAAACGCATTCTGAATCACCCTCAACGATGGACTGCTCGCTCTCAGCTTTCCCACACGTAGCACCGAGAAGCCTTTCTGTCCGAATTCGTTCAGCTTCGGAAGCAAGTAGTTGGTCGCCGACGAGCGTAGATCTTCCGTCAAGTCTTTGCGTTCAGACTGTTGTGCTTCCTTCTCACTGATGCTGGCATTCGACAATCCGATCTGTTTGATTATGAAGACGAATGCACCGTCGCTGGTAAGTAAGGCAGACGCCGTGACGAAACCCTCGATAGAGAGCACACCGAACGTCTTCGTGGACCCGGTGGAGTTTCTTATGCGTACGCTGATGTTACCGCCGAAGGTAAGCGTAAACAGATCGTTATCGAAGATGTCGATGGAAGGTAATTTCGTTGCGATGATGTCGAGCTCTACGGTGGCGTCCGGATAGAGACTGGACACGTTCGGAAGGACTTTTCCGACGCAGAATCCGCTTGTGCACGATGTGCTCATCACGTATCGATAGTCGACTGGAAGTTCGTTTTTTGTGAAGACGCACGACAGAAGATCGTTCTGATAGAGAGCGTACAACAGTGAGTTCAAGACGTACGCGTTGACGTATATGTCCGCCATCTTTGGAGATACTGGCATGCGTTGAAATGCGACGGCTTTGAATGGAGCCCGCTTGGGGTCGCTCCTCCAGAAGATGTCCCCTCGAAATGCGACCTCGACGAAACCTTGGCCGAAGACGGGCGGAGAGACGAAGTGGAGATCGATAAGAAAGAAGCAAGATCTGTCAAGACACGGTTTAATGTGGTTGGTAATCTGCGGGACGACCATGTCACGTCCACTCGCGACTGCTTTACATATCGCAGAGGTCAAAACCGGTTTGAGAGCGGCCTTGATATTGTCGGAGAAATATTTAAGAACCCAGTTCAAGCTTTCAGCCTTGAAATCCAGTCCCATGTTTCCTATTTCAGCGGAGCAGTCGGACAGGTCGATCGTCGGCAGACCGGTCGCTCCCATTCCTGCCGTGGCGTTGACGGAGAGAGAAACATCGGAGACCGTTAGACTGAACGTGCCTTTGTTCGTACTCGGAAGCGCCATAACGGAATAACTGATGTGAAATCTGCCGTCTATTTTGACCGAGATCTTGCGGAAGGCGACCCCAACTCCGACGCCTGGGATGACACTGCCGCTCACTTCGTCCCAGTTGAAGTTCCACGTTCGCATGTCGGTCATCAAGTAATCGACGGAACCGACGCTCGGCTGGAACGTTCCTTTCAGGTCGGAAAGACGCATCCCTGGATCGATCTTTGAGTCGACAAACTCCATGATCTTCTTAGCCGCATACTGAAGTCCATTATCCGACAGACGGAGCAGAATTCCCGGCTGAGTGGCACCGGAAGTTTGCAGAGATGAAACGGACGACCAGCTTACCAGGAGAAATATTATAACGACGGTTGCAACTACTAGCTTCATGTTACTTCGAGAAGCCTGCCAGTGCTGGCTGTTATCGTTGGATTGTTAGAAAATAAACTGAAGCCGATGGGATAGCCTACTCGAAGTATCGATTTACAATAATTGGTCGACTCTAGGACTAATCAGAAGAATAATACACGTCATACCGCATCTTGGTCACTTGGAAAAGCGAAAATAATCTTGTACTTCGATTGATCTTAGACTGTTGTTACGTTTCGTATTGAATTACAAAGTTACTCTCGTTCTTAGTAAAGAGTTTCGTTTGAGATGTACAAAGCAAGTCATGAATAATTAGTTGTATCCAAGCGACGCATTGTGATGTCACGGCATCAGTCAGCTTCATGACTCACGCATTATACGTAAAAAAGAGCTTGCGAAAACAATAGCCTATAAATAATAGAGTAAATAATTGTTGAAAAGGCTGTATCAACGAAGAGTTTCTTTCCATATTGGCGCTACATAATTTGTGAGTGCAATGTCTGTAAAGTTCGTTAAGGTTAAGTCCAAAAGGTTTCTTGTCGTAACTCATTTATGTAGCCCAAGAATCATCGATGTTTCTTAGCTGAGGGGACCGTATACGTGAGTCTGTTCTTCGCGGAGTTTTACGAGGAGTCGATGAGAGATGGACGATTGAATGCGCGACCATTGTTCAGCTGGTCCCATTGTTATAGCCAGTCGATCTCTTAAGCATTTTTACACATCAACATCGCGAATTCAAAGAGCCGACGGTTCAAACTGAACACTACGAGGCCTACAACTTTGGCTCTTTTTACGGCTCTTGTGCTGCATTTGTATTGTATACTCGAGGTCTGCTATGCTGCACTGCGTGGTATCGCAAGGCTATATTGCATGCAGGGTCTGGTATTGCATTGCATCAGTGGACTTTTATATAGCGCGTGTCTCTCCATGATTGCAACTCTCGACCGGTATGTATAATATGCCCGTAGGAAAGATGTCATCTTTATAGACAGAGTGCACCACAGCACAGATCTGCCTGTTACAGTCAGCTGAGTGCGATTGTTCAGCTATGACCCAGATGTCCCCATGGACTACGTATATGACTACATTAAACGCTGCAAAAGTCAAGCCAAAGGATGCGTCCTGCTATTGCATAGCATTATAATGGTGGAAGTATCTGATAGTCTACATGTGTGAGTTTGAACTCCGCCACTGGTTGCACTCTGCCAGTGCCAGACCCAAGCCTGAATAAAGGAGGAGGGCGACACTAATCATCTTTGACACATGTAGTGTCGTTAAGCATGTAACAAGAGAGTGTGTGGGTTTGCATGATAACACGTCATTGAATCGTCCAATAAACAGACAAAAATATATAGCGACGACGACGAAGGTTCTTTTAAGCCACACGAATAGCAGTCGACTGAATACATTGTCCTTACAATAACATGGATGCACTCAGGATACTAGCTAACGCACTTGGCGTCGATAGAGGCATGCACAATAAAACGTCTGCACTGCAGGGCTTTTTTAACGTGCAGTTGTACACAAAATGTGCAGTTGTCGAAACACTTCTATACAGTTAAAACTAGCAAAAAGGTCATTGTCCTCCGATTGGAAGTAATTTACCATGGATGGATGATGGGAAAGATCAGAAGGAGTTGTGCAGTTATAGAAATTCCTTAAAACAGCCCTGGTCGGCAGGTTAGGGCGGATTTGATATAAACGGCACTCGTCTAGTAGGCTAGTTGTTTATGTTACTCTATCACCAAGCAAAACCGTATGGTCTCTGTGGGCCTTGTATCCAGTGAAACCACGGGAGTCCTGTGTACGTGTGTATATACACTGCCAGTTGAAGGACAGACAAGTGAAAGTCAATCCTACTTTCAGCTCTGACTTTCATGGAAACTTCAGGTTTATTAGGAAAGTAGTCTATCACTGGTATTCTGAAAGGCGCACTGTAAATGAAGATAGATTATATTTAGTAGGCCTATATATATTTTTATAATGTATATAATAATAATATTATGTTATATATAATAGCCTATAAACAGAGGCTAAGATATCACCATAGCACTCTTCCCTGCAATTGTTACTTTGTATGGGTTTGTATTATGAGCTGAAGCGCTTAACGTAATAATTTTGTTGCCATTTTCTTTTCAACATTATCATCTATACATTATCTCTCATGACGCACTGACAACATTTCTCGAATGATTCAGCAAATCGCATGCAGCGTGGTTAATGGTTAATGCTCTTATCTCTTCAAATAATAAAATCGTGTGTCAAATAATAAACGACATGAACTGCTTCATCCTCTAAGAGACACCCCACTTCATCGGTGGCAATCAAATCGTCTGCTACCGACGACTAGTTTATACCTAGGCCTATATTTTTTTATTACCATGCAGACAAGCTATTCCACCGGGGTATAATGATATGAAGGGACGAGGCGTGCTCGACTGCTACAAACCTCATAATGAAGAGATAAAAGTCTGAATCAAAGGCACTCGAGGAAGTCACCTATAGCCTATCACCTATACGGTACAAGGGTCTAGGACTCACCCCTGCCATTACCCCTGACCATTACCCCCGTAGGACATTACCCACTGCCATTACCCCCGTCTGTTTACATCTAGGTCCAGTTTATGTATGTCTGTATGTAAGTATGTAAGTATGTATGTATGTATGAATGTATGTATTATGTAAGTCTGCATGCATGTCAGCATGTATGTATGCATGTATGTAGCTATGCATGTAAGTTTGTCTGTATGTATGAATGTATGTACGTATGTATGTACGTATGTATGTACGTATGTACGTATGCACGCACCTACGTACTTGTATGTTTATGCTTACAATTATACAGGTATCAGCGTATTGCACACAACCCTCTTCCTTTAACGACCAGAGTGTTTAAACTCCGCTTAGAAAACATAAGTAGCTGGTCGCTGAAGGGTTAAATTGTTTTTAACAGACCAGGAAGTATGATATCAACAAACGCAATGGTGAAATCAACCGGCATTTCCTACCTTATTGTAATCCTGTCCTCGTCCCGATCCGCCGCCGCTGTCCGGCGTCTCACAGACGAGTTTCATATGGATGGAATTGAGAACAGCCATCTGCCTGAGATTTGGCTTCGGTGGCTCTGAGTAGCGTCTCCTCCTTCTGTCGCTGTTGTTGCTGCTGTTCAATCCGGATTGTCTGTCCATTTGCTCCCTGCTCGATTCCGAGTCCTCGATGAGATTGTTGTTCGATGGACTGAACCTTCTGGTTCGCGTTGGTTGGAGACTGGACGTGGAGCTGACCTGGTGCACCTCGAGGTACTCCGGAATGCTTTCAGGAAGGTCCAGCTGCAGAGTCTGGCCGGAAATGATCCTCGTGGTGGGGGGTAGAAATCCTGATGACGAAGGAATTGTAGCATCACTGTCGTCTAGTCCGGTGGATGAGAATTCATCAGCCAATGGTCGCTGGATGTCAAACGACTGAGAAGAACAATATTTGTAATTTATAATTATTGCTTAGTAAATGATTTTAGGATCAAAACTGCGAAGTAGCCAATGCTAAGAAACTAGAACTAGGTCTACTAATGTAGCCTACTTTGCTACAGATAATAAATATGCAGAGACTACAGCAGCTGCTGCTGTGTAGGCTACATGAAGAAACTATAGCCACCAACTCATTATACCTTCTGCAGTAGCCTACATTTGAAACTATAGGCCTAACGATATAGCATATAAACCGAATCATTACCAGTTACTGCAAACGGAACATTAAATACAGCCGATTGTTAAGCCTTTGTATAGGCACAGTTGCGTTTATCGTTGGTAAAGAGTCGTAAATGAATGTACAAAGAAGACAACAAAATAAAGATCAATCATAATCCACAAGAGAAAGCAATAAGCGTCCAACAAAGGAGACAGAGTGAAAACAGTGACAAAATAAAACCTACGAAAGGCAATGATCAGCCTACGAGAGAGGCATAGAGCGATAGCCTGAGGAGCAGGGCTTTTTAATGTGCAGCTCTACACAAAATTTGCAGTTGTAAATGCATTTGTGCAGTTGTAAAAGCAGTTACTGGTAAATGTGCAGTGGAAATCATTGGAAAAGGTAATTGCAGGCCGGTGTTTAACACGAAAGAAGAAGGACATGCAGGAAGGTGGAAAAAATTGTTTGACGTTGATGACTAAAAAAGGTCATCAGTTTTTTCCGCCGACTAACGACATTTCTTGGGAAATTTTTCAGAAACGACAAAAATTTTCGCCAAAAATTTCACACCGAACAAATTTCTTAAAAAGCCATGCTGAGGAGAAAATAGGAAACGAACTTTGATGGTGGAAATAAACAGTGCATCAAGTCTTAATGGTGGCGTGAAAAACTGAAAATAAGTCAGAATGAGAGCAGGTAAGGGACGAGGGCAGAGAAACACTCCAGGTCCGCTGGTGCCCTGCTTAAATTCTTTGGGCTCCAGCGTAATAATAACAATAATCTAAATACTAGCAATGATTGTTTTACCGATTTAAACATTTTATAGTTAAAAACTTCAAACAGCATTCTTTTTTACCAGAAATAAAATCTCAAGACTGCAGCACAGTGGACGGGAGAGAGTTTAGCTCAGTAAACTTACGGTTCTGGTAGGAGATCTACGGCCGCTGTCTCTCTTCGAATGGAAACCGTTGTTGTTGTTGTTGTTTTGGCTGTTGTACAGATGCAGGAAGTCCTTTATGCCGAACGCCTGCAGCTTAGAGGCGGTTCCTGGAACGGACTGCCTCGAGAGCAGGTCGCTCATAGGAGTGGCCTGAGGTTCTGTTTGGCACGGCGAACAAGGCAGAGACAACCTCATGTCTGGCGGCAGGTCCCTCTTGGCGTTGAACACTCGCACCGCAATTGGTTCCGTCTCTTTCCACTGGTAGCGCAGTTCAGGGGGCAGAACGGGGGGCTCCACGGTTGACTTTGACCTCTGGCGCCTCTGCAGGGTCTTCTGCGGACTTTTCAACGGAGATTTTGGCTGACTGCTGTCTTTGGAATCGGACGGAGGAGTGATCACCAGAGATGGACTGTTCGTGGTGGACTTCTTGCGGGTCCGGAAGAAATCGATGATTCCTCTGGACCCGGATCTAGGGCGAGCGTCGGATCCTGAACCGGAGCCGAATTCCGGATCAGCGGAGTTCAACGGTAAGGTTGGAGTCGGATAGAGAGACAGACGCTGGAGACAAAAAGAAAAGCACATGCATGCATTGGAGAAACATCTTTGGATCTTTCTCTGTTACCACAGTTATTCCGTTGTATGTGCTCGTCTTAATCTACCGCTCCCTTTCTGAGCTTTCGCACTCTCACGAATGTTGCATGGTGCCCCACTTGTCTTATGGCGTTATAAAAATGAACAAGCTTCATGTTAAATCTAAATTTCGCTCAACCATAATAACGGCTCTTCGAAACGAATTATACCATGAATGGACTGTAACGTCTGCCAGAAGCATCATAACACATCGAGTCCAAAACGTCTCCTTTTGTTTCTGCAGTCTCCGAGTTCGATTCGTCAAAAGACTGACGAACTCTTGTGACTTTAAGTTTAAAGGTTCGTTCATTAACATCGATAAAAATAATACTACACAGTTCTCACCGCAGTATCATTTTGCAATGATAGGCCTAGTATTATTTAAGCGAGAAAAGCTTGCAAATAAAAATGACCTAGAGTTTTCTAAACGAACCTGATGACTCACATCAACATTCATGCTCATTTTTCATTGCGAAATCTAAAAAATGCTTGACACCTTGTTGTTAATGTTAATGTTAATGTGTTTGTATGTGTGTGCATTATGCCCCTCTGCGAAGCCTACAGACAGAGCCATCTGCATAAAGCATTGCCTACAATATACATATAGAGCTATTTTGTGTACGTAGTTTGCTTTACCCTGCCTTTGTGTTTATATGCCGGGTTCTGACTCCAGTTGGATTCGAACACACTCCTCTTCGGTGCTTCGTCCTTCCTGCTCATGATCACCGGGGCGTTTACTATTCCGGAAGTCGTCTGAGAAGCAGAAAAGGTCAGCAGAGACTGACCATTCGTGTCGCCATAGATGGCGGCGGATGGTGGAGAGGGATCTTGAGGAGTGGACACCTTGACCCACTGCGGTGCTAGGTCCCTCCTCTGACGCAGCATCTTCGCCCTTGACGATTCAACAGCCGTCGGTGAAACCTAGAAGAATACCAACACCAATACTGATAGCACCAAAAGAATACTAACACCGATACTCATAACACCAAAAGAATACTTATACTTGCACCAATATTGATACCACAAGAAGAATAATAAAAACAACACTGATAGCACCAGAAGAATACTAACACCAATACTCATAACACCAAAACTGAAAACGCCAAAAAGAATACTAACATCAATACTGACGGCACTAAAGGAATACTAACACCAATGCTGATGGCACTAAAAGAATACTAACACCAATGCTGATGGCACTAAAAGAATGCTAAAACTAATACTGATAACAACAATAACAACAACATCAATAATAAACTAATTATCTGTTGTCATGCAGTTGCTTTTCGCTGTTTCACAGACCCAGGTCAGTGAAACGCAATCGTATGTATACAAACTGGCACTAACCCTTTGGGGAAGATGGGTAAGACGCTATATTTAACAGTTTCTGGCTAATTTACAACATGAGTAACGGCATTTTGTGAATGAAATCACTGGAGAGTCTTTATAACCTGTAACTTGCTGTAAACCCTATAATTATGCACCACTCAATAATCAATATAGGGCATAGGCCTACTCTTTAAAAAATATTCAGCAGCCTATGGGGCTATTGCAAATACAACTTGCTCAAAGTTTTTGAGTACTTTTCCTAACCTTAAAAAAATGGAAACTAAAATGCTTTCACTCTCTGGGCCCTTTGTCACTGGTTACCTTCTGAACTGAACTCGTACCTTTAGAGACAACTATATTTACCAGCGTCTGTACATTACATAATAGGCGTTGCTATTGTTCCCTATGACACAATTGACACATGCAGTCACTTTGCAGTGCATCCATAAGTATAGATTATACGTACAATCACTTTCTCATACCATACCTGTCTCGTCCATGCATGTTGCTGATTAAATTCTAAGTCGATGCGTTCGCGTTTCGTTAATAGTTTTGTTTGTAAACCTAGTGATACAATATTTTTCTCAACCTGCGGCCGTCGATAAAAGACCGTCACCCTGTTTATACTGGCTGCTTCTAGAATTTCTTTATGACCTTAATGTTGATGTGGATCTTTTCGTATAAAGCAGTTGCAATTAACCAGTATCAACCAGCAGCAGAAGAGGAAGTAGATGAGCAATGCATTAAGGCAATGCTGAGGTATGAAGTGTTAGCGACCTCAGTTTCTTAGCCTCGGCTTATAAGGGTGGATCGCGAAAGTCTTCTCTCCTCTACCTGGCATTATAATTGGTTTTAGATGGAAACAAGTGAGTTATTTACGGGTTCTATATGGAAATATGGGTTCCTCCATATGGATTTCTCAATAATGGGTTCTTAAATAGGATTACATGGGTTCGCCATATGGGTTCATCCATACGGGCTCCATCTGGGTTCTTACATATATATTGGTTCAATGTTATCGTCTATGTAATCAATGTAGCAAGTCTTAACTGAGTCCGAGTCTGAGGAGGAGAAGGAGGAGAAGGAGGAGAAGGAGGAGAAGGAGGAGGTGGATGAGTGACTAACTTGTGGTCTGTTGACGGATGGATCCGCGAGGTAGAGCAGGTGCTGTGGTCTGTCGGCCGCCGTTGAATTTGACCTCTGCCTCGGATAATGACTGATGAGAGGAGGGACAACATTCGGATCCGGGTCCACTTCCGGTTCCGTTGTGGCTGCCGCTGCCACTGCTGCTTGTGGACTTGTCGACTTGTTTCGAAACCGGAAGAGGTCAGCGAGGACACTACCACCACGTGACCCTGAGGCGTGCCTTGACCGACGACCATCTCTTAAAGCATCTATGGATGCACGAAGCCCCTCGGAAATGCTCTGTGGATAGGATTCAATGAAACAGCGCAACATAATGTGAATTATTCACGAAGCGCCATAATAATAATATACACATAGATTGCAACAACGGAGCAACCGCTGTGTGTAATAGACCGAATGCATGCATGCATGACTTTTTGCATGTATGTTGTATGCATGCATGTATGTTGCATACATGCATGTATGTTGCATACATGCATGTATGTTTCATGCATGCATGCATGATTGCATGTATGTATGTACGAGTACATGTATGCTGCATGCGTATGCTGCATGCATGCATGTATGTTGCAATGTCGCGTGCATTCATCCAACTGTAGGCCTACACACACTGACATGCACAATTGCACATTGCACGCACATGTTTTCAATGATCGGGACACTGCTTAGTTTTCGATGAATGATCGTGTGAGACCCTTCACCGTCGCCACCGTCACCATCACGCCTCACCGCTCCTCCCATCAATCTCTCCCTTAGCCTGAAGATCGATACGGTGTGCTTGGGCAAGCAACAATGGGATTTGATAATAATAAGCAGATGTGATTAGATCGAATTAGATTGGCAATGGCAAGAAGGCACATTGCATGCAATGGGTAAAAAAGGCAACTTTGAGTTAGAGATATTTATTAAAAAAACGAACGGAGCATCAAAACGTTAGTCTTCCAATCACAGTTGCCGAGCGCCATCGACTCATACTTCACCAATCGATGTCGGTGCTTAATAAAGGCATGACGATGATGTCGACGATGATGACGATGACGACGATGACGATGATGGTGATGACGATGATGACGATGATGACGATGATGACGATTATGACGATGACGACGATGACGATGATGACGATGATGATGATGACGATGATGATGATGACGATGATGACAATGACGACGATGACGATGATGATGATGATGCTGACGATGACGACGATGACGACGACGATGACGACGACGATGACGATGATGATGATGACGATGATGATTATGATGACGATGACGATGATGACGACGATGATGACGATGATGATGATGATGACGATGGTGGTGGTGATGATGATTAATAATAATGATTACGATGATGACGATAACGACGACGATGATGATGATGATGATGACGATGATGAGAATGACGACGACGGCAATGATGTGATGATGATGATGATAATGAGGACGACGACGACGATGACGATGATGATGATGACGACAATGTTATTCTAGTCAAATAATGTCAAAGTCCTATGATAGATCATGTTTACCTCTGGGCATAAATGGCATTTTCTACTAGATAATTAATATTAAAAAGTAGCAATAAATTAATTGGAATAATAATCAGAATAATAATAAGAATAGTAATCGTTTGTTAATTCAAGCTGACAAGTAAACAGTGAGATTACCTGATATTGTAGCACAAGATGATAAAAGGTTATAAAAAAACAGAAGTCGAATTTAACTATTATGGCAGTTTGCAGAGCTCCCATCTATGATTCTGTCCTGCTGTCCTCTGTGGAGTGGAAAGCAGAGTCATCGTCATGGGACTTGCGGGTATAACGAACCCGCGTCCTTCTCATCCTCGTGCCAGTGTGTTACCACTCAACCACTTCTCCCATCTACGCTATAGTAGTATCGGTCATCTTCGTGCCAGGCAAGGTCAATCGTTAAGGTCAATCATCTCAACCTAATAATTGTCCATACGAAGGAGCACCATAATTTCATAAATCATAATCCATTCAACCATAATCTATTCTGAGTGATCAATGCTTTAAATCGACGGTCACTCGATCATCTAATCAAAATAAGCCAAGAAGACACATCTACTCGTACCTGTCTCCTACTATCGGCGTGGATCTCTGCCCCGCTGATCCGCTGCGACTCAGAGTCCGATCTAATGCGAAACGGATGATGATAAACGACGTCAGCAACTGGCGGGGAACCAGTCGTATCATTCGGAAGCATCGGGCTGACGATGAGGAGGATGCAGATGACAACGTTGACGAGTATGTTGCTTCAGAGGTTGCTACTTATTATCGTCTGTTGCTTTGGTCTGGATGATGTAGGGTATACGAAGACTTACATCGATGAGTATGTAGGCTGTTCATGAACTATCTATGCTAAACACTTCTGGAGTCGGTATTGTAGGTCGACGAGCAATTACTAATTAATTAGTAATTATATCAGAGTCAAAGTGCAGATGCTGATGATTTCGTTCAGTCCATTAAATGATTCCAATGAAAACGATTATCTAGAACATCAATAACAGTTTCGTTAAAAACAACTGCAGATCTCATGTAGGCTAGGCTAAATTTTCTTAATTAGGCCTATAACTATTACGTAGCCCAATTATGCTGCTCCACTTTAAAACAGATTAATTTCCATTTCAGGAATTGAATCCGAGACTTTTCCAATTTGCTTTTTTCGCAGAACAAAATAAGGATTGCCTTCTCAAGATTCAACGATAATTTGTTGGCCTTTAAACCATTCGCCTGCAAGTTTTAATTGAACCTTAATTTTGCTGACCATGTAGCTTCAATAGATTTATTTGACATAAACACGTTGATGTCGTCAGCGAACATAAAAACCTAATTAGGCTAATGATGAGAGTCTGTACCGTCATTCACATCGTGCATGGGCCTATACAAGGAATAACATAGAACCCAAGGTTTTGAGTTCTGTTTATTTTAAGACAAACCGACAGACAAGCATACAGATAGATAAACGGAAAGACAATACCTTGAAATATGAATAAACAAATATGAATCATATGAATAAAATAGATAGCTGAGTGTAATAAATCCTTCCAAATTAAAATCTACAGAGAAGACATTCGAAGTCATGCGTATGATAGTAATTACCATTTTGCAATCAACCTGTTCAGATTTAATTCACAACTTTAAACCACCCACAGCTCAGTCATTTGAAGGACTAAAATAAATCAAATGATGTCCTCAGCTCAGTCATTTGAAGGACTAAACTGAATCAAATAAATCCTCAGCTACGATGATCACTAGACAGGATATCGCCGCAAGTACTTTTCCATAACTATATATACTGTGCGTGTTTAAGTCGCCTTGAAGCTATTGAGACCATTGATCCATAATAATAATTATAATTTCTTTCACAACGGCTCGAAACTCGAGAGCAAACGACATTGAAAATGGTAATACAATATACGAAACATCTGCTATATTATAGTGAATGCATTTACTAAGCCAATGCGTTGAAAATGTGCTCGAAAAAGGTCCGTGATGGATCCATTAACTTATTTTGTGCAAGCCAAATGAAAAATTAAAACGCAGAAGAGGATGCAATGTGGCCTTCAGCGCGAGGCAGGCTTTCATGGCAGGAGTTAGGATAGTGCTTTTTAGGCCTAATATTAGAAGATTTCTGTTCCCTGTGTTTAGCTTATGACGATCGATCAATCAATCAAATAATCAATCAATCAATAAATCAATCAATCAATCAATTCATCCATCCACCCATCCATCAATCAATCAATCAATCAATTAATCATTTTCTTTTATTGAAGTAATTGACAAGAGAAAGAGACATAATTGTGGGACGGGGCGGTGTAGTGGCAGGTTCGGTGCCTTAGAGCCGGAGGGTTCCAGGCTCGAATCCACCTCTAGCCGCTGCGAGGGACTTTAAGCAAGTCCTTAATTCACTCGCAATTACTCGTGCACTTGGGCGTGTCCACATTGTTGTCGGGAGCGACTCTGAGTAGATAAATTGAAGGGGCGCCATAGCACATGCGAGAAATAAAAGAAAGTAATAATATTATTGTTTCCCATCTTGATTCCCTAATTCAAGATGTCGGCGAGTTCAGACTCACACGGAAAGCGCTCACCATAAAGTACCTCTGAGAAAATTAGATGTCTAGTGATTATTCGCCAGTAGAACATGATGCGGCTTTTTCTTAACAATGTGACGTGAGCCTAATCTGCCAAGATCACAGATGAAGCTTTTGACAGTATTACCGTATACCGTCTGTTAAAAATAATTAACGATCTATAAACAGAGTTATAACATGCGTATTTTAAATATGGCTGCGTCGTATATTATTTAAGCTAGTAATTATTAGTAAGCAGTAAATTTCTTTAAAAGACAACTGAACCAACTCTTTAGGATCCTTGGCACATGCATAGCCTACATTGCATAGGCCTAAGATGTAGGCAAAATCAGGACATTTTGGCGTGCATGCAGTTCTTGACAAAACGTGCAGTTCTAAAGGATTTATGCAGCTGTAGAAGCAGTTCTGTGCAACTAGAAATAGTTTTAAAGGATCAGATTGTCATCCGATTTGGAGAAATTTATCATTGAGGATGGGAAAGGAAAGAAGTGGTTACAGTGCAGCTCTAGAAATCTTTTTTAAATAGCCCTGGATATTATTAATTATTAAAGACAGTGAAGTAAGAAAGAAGAGCGTCTCAGGAACGGTTCTGTATTAGCATTAAACGATTTGTGATAGCCCATCACCACATCCAGGCACTTCATTGGTTGTGCCCAGGGAATAGAAACGTCTCCACAGAGACATGCATGAAGTAATTGCGAGTTTTAGTTATAATTTACCTATTATAGCACGCGATGAGACTTGAAAAGAGAAAAAATATCAGAGACAAATCATTAGAAATTATCTAGACATGCAAAGGTCAAGCATGTTGTTGCAGTTCATTAACAACAGAGAGACATAATTAACAACATGTCGTCTTCGTGGAGCAGGCATCCAATAAATTGATAATTGATGTGTGACATCGTATAGGCTATTGATTATTGATGTAGTCGCAGGACAAACAAATAAATGAATATGCTAAAGAGATAGGCCCTAGGTCGATAAAAAAACACGCCTCTGTCTCACACCGGATGCCACTAAGAAGCAGAACGAAAGGCAATTTTCCAGTGCACTTTAACCAGTCTACATTGCTATTCCAGTTTCTAAGATAGATGCTACAGAAAGTGGCATACCCACTTGCTACTATCAGTTGAGTATGTTTACAATGTACAGCACTATCAAAAGCGTTTATAATAGGCTACCCAAAGAAGACACGGATATATATATATATATATATATATATATATATATATATATATATATATATATATATATAGTTACCGCTATTGGTGAAATGCTCAAGGTTGTCCTTACGACAAAGATAGCATCAGCACAAGCTGCAGTCCCACGTTTGAAACGAAACTGAAATTCATCACAACGACGACGATGATGATGATGATGAGGAGGAGGAGGACGACGACGAGGGGAAAGGAAGAGGAGGAAGAATAGAGGGATGAATAGGAGAAGGAGTCGAAGGATGACGTGAGAGAAGAATAGGTTGAAATGGATTTTTTGTTGCTACTCAGTGGCGGATCCAGGGGGGGCCAATCCGGCCATGCCCCCCATTGAAAACTGCCATGGGACGTGGCCCCCTCATTTGGTCTGAAATTAGCAATACGAATTAATATGGGTGTAATGGATATTGGCCCCCCCCCCCATTCGGAAAATTGTATGGAACGTGGCCCCCCCCCCGTTCGGTTTCCAAGGTGAGGACTAAAAAAAGGTCATCAACTTTTTCGGCGGATGAAATGGTATGATTTTCCCGAAAATTTTGGCAGATGACTAAATAAAAATTTTCGGGAATTTTTCCTTTTTTCCATCCGAGATCTAAGATTGTGGCCCCCCTTGAAACAGTTCTGGATCCGCCACTGTTGCTACTGACTACAATGACGATAACGATGACGACGATGACGATGATGACGATGACGACGATGATGACGATGACGACGATGACGACGAAAAGGGAGAAAGGCTAGAACAAATAAAGATGAATGAAAAATTCTTAAACTCTTCTTGGACGATGAATGATGACGACGACGAATCAATGATGAATGATGCAATGATAAATGACGCTGTTGTTATTGTTGTTGTTGCTGATGGTGATGACGACTACGATGAAGGTAATGACGAAGGGAATGCTAACGGCTGACGCTCAGAGCAGTGACAAGTTACAGTTATCGAAACCAACGTAATAGACATGCGATATTATATGAACGTTGCATTGACCCGATCACGACAACGTCTGTGAGCTACATGTAGGCCTATGTAGCCTATGTACTTACTGCATAATATTTCGAGGCTCGTGTTGCAGCAATGAAAAACTACTTAATCAGCTGGAAGTGACTTCAAAGTCACTAATATTAAGCACCTTTAGCGTTCATTTCTTATGTCAATCTTGAATATCCAGCGCGCATAAAGATCGTCCCAAATGTAACGCATGCGTGCAATAGACGAGCAATAATAATTATAATCCTTGTTGTGACTTTGGTTCCTTGCAATTGAAAGTCGTCTACGACCATTCATCCACCAGTCGCTGTCTATGTAAAGAATGCGCATGCGCAGCAGACGACTACGGTTCGTGCAAAGTACGCATGCGCAGCAGACGACAGTTCGTTCACTGACGCAGGACGGGCCTATCTGTCTATCTGTCACATTACTTGTAGTAAATCAGATGTACATGTATTGTATATATAGGGCCTACATCTCGCATGCGTACATTGAGCCAGTGATATATTCATGTACTTGACCCTATTTAAATTAGAATGCGTGTATTTATAGGTGGAGAGTGTTGGCTTTGCTGGAGAGGTGCACCACGCAAGTAGATAAAGTCATAGTTGACTTGCTATTAATTGAACGATTTGAAGCTGTGGCCGTTTGCCAGACCACGAACTGTATACATGTATATTGTATGAATATACAGAGTCGGTCAGGTATTTCAGAGTCACATTTGCATCTGCACACACATCTATTCAGAGGGCGCAGTCGACCAAATAGACCCACTTAATTCAATAGATCATATTATGATATATATATATATATATACAATGTATGTATAACCTATGCAAACATGTATGTATAGCCTATACAAACATGTAGCCTATGTATAGCATATACAAGTAGCCTATTCATGTGTATATATAAAGATATGCATATAATCTGGTTTTACGTGTATCACATTCAGCACGCAATAGGTTATACAAACACAACGTAGAGTCGTAGACCTATATTTTCGTTATAATTATGTAGACTTCATAATATATACATATATATAGGCTCTATATACATATTGTTATATATATATAATATATACATTGTTCACACACTTTATACATGTATATGCAAAGAAGCCCTGTAGGCCCTAACTAATCATCTGCCTGTCATATAAAGCGGTATAGTAACTCATTATTCGAAAAAAACACCGTTTGGTCTAATCCCGCTCCAAACAGCGAACATGTTGTAGGCTCATATGGTTGGATGCATCATGTAGATGTAGCATTGTAGCACCCGTGTTTACAAACATTTTTGATACGAGTCAGTGATCACATCGAGGGAAACGGGGATCGAAGGTCATTTAGAACAGAGTACAGCCATGCCCCAATCTTATAACAGGACAAATTGGCAACTGCAACAACGTCATTTTAACAATTTGGCCTATCAATTTAATCCTAAACAATGATGATGAAGACGACGATGGTGATGATGATGATGATATGATAGTGATGATAATAATCATCATCGTCATCACCGTCAACCATACCACCATTATACTCATAATCATAATTATAATCATAGTCAGTCATCATCATCATCATCATCATCATCATCATCATCATCATCATCATCATCATCATCATCATCATCATCATCATCATCATCATCATCATCATCATCATCAATAAATTGTCATTATCATCCTCATCATTATTATTATTTTCTGTCGTCGTCGCCACCACCATCACCACCATCCCCACCATCACCACCATCACCACGTCCACCACCATCACTACCACCATCACTACCACCATCACTACCACCATCACTACCACCATCACTACCACCATCACTACCACCATCACTACCACCATCACCTGAACAACACACCACCGCCATCATCATCTTCATCTTCCTTATCATCATCATCATCATCACTATATTTTATTAATGCACATAAACACCAGCAAATTTATTTGCTTATGCTACACTCAATGAACGGACACTTTAGCTGCAAGTTTAGCACGAAGGCTGCATGCGGTCCACTTCGTACGTTACTACGGAGAAACCTATTTCTGTCACCTTGTAAAAACACATGTGATGCCTCACGGAAACACAGTTGCTTGTCGAACGAGTGTAGGTATCTTCGATCTTGCTGGACACCACCACCACCACCACCACCGCCACCACCACCAGTAGAAGCAGAAGCAGAAGCATACTGCAGTGGGTCAAATGATCATCGCTAAGAGTAAGGCTGCCCTGTGTGCCCCTCCCCCAGTCCCCCGTATGCCACCCTCCGTGTACCCCCGCCACGTGCTGCGACACTTCGATTGAAATCAATTCAGATGACACTGTAGTTACGATTCTATGGATCAGTGGTTCATTTGAGTCGATTCATTCTCACAACACCGATGAAACTGATAACGAGATGACCAGCTGAATAAAATTTGTCATGGATGGTCACCCATTGAAGTGGTAAACACCCTTGACACTGCTTAACATTGTCTGCATCGTGACTTCATCGTTCCTCGCCGTGCGTCAAGTGTTTCATCCATCATCTACACAACAGGGTGGGCCATAAAAAGTAATTCCCCTACGGTTTTTTGCCAATATCTTGGCCAGAAGTAAGCATTTCGAAATGAAATTTGACAGGATTAAAGACAATTATTCATATCTACCCATGATGGCCAGATTTCATCAAACTATTTCAAACAGAATAAAAGTCATACCACATTCAGTGAGGCCCCCACCGTTTTTTGACTATTCAGAAGGGTAACGCAACAAAAAGTAGTAAAAACACAATTTTATTAAGTCTCAAATATTTGTTATCAAATAACCTTAATATTGCCAGATGATCATTATTATTACTATTTGGAAGAAAAAAACAGGGTACCAGCGGAGCTGCTCGTCACTGAGAAGTCACTTAGCAAGGTGACAGTCAAATTGGTAAATAAGGAATCTGTCAGATTAATCAACAGGTCCATCAAGAACTTTGCAGAGACTCAACAGAAGTTTTGGCACTGGTTATTGTACGTAGATATGAATAACCTTCAAGCCCTTGAAACTGGATTTGAAATTTCCTATTTTTGGCCAAGATATTGGAAAAAATCATCGTAGGATATTACTTTTTTGGCCCACCCTGTACTTTAAAATATACGGCGCAGATTTTCTAGTATGATATGCATATAAAACGGCCTAGGCTGACGGTCGAAGGAATTGATTTTGGATTTCACACGTGATTCATAAAAGACGGAAGCCATATTTAAAAGCCACCGTTGATCCTCAGATTGATCTATTGACTATTCATCTATTCATAGTCGTGATCGTAATCGTCAATTTTTATATCGCCACTTCAAGAGAAACTCCTTAGATGTGCCGTCGATTTGATTTGACACCATCAAACCATGATCGAAGACAATGGCACAGTGCACACGCTTGATTATAAGATAATATAATATTATTATCTCTGCAACATAATCTTTTAATCATAACCTTTCATAGGCTATTCGTCCATTCAGACACACATTCCTAACGCGACCTGTCACTGTGTGTGTGTGTGTGTGTGTGTGTGTGTGTGTGTGTGTGTGTGTGTGTGTGTGTGTGTGTGTGTGTGTGTGTGTGTGTGTGTGTGTGTGTGTGTGTGTGTGTGTGTGTGTGTGTGTGTGTGGGGAGCTTCATTCCACCGATTTAGCAGTCAATTGATTAACAAAGCGGAACGCTGTGGTGCAGTGTTATAATGTACTGTGCCTTGCAACCGGATTGTTCTAGGTTCGAATCTACCACAAGCCAATGCGTATATAGCCACCGTTCATACAACTGAATATTCGCCGTTGAGAAGGGCAACTGAAAGTCATCTAACATTGGCATAGAAGCCAATATACATGCAGACGTCGGGCAGAGAGTTCATCATCAAAGTATGGACCTACAAGGATCTATAAAATAATATAATCATCCATAACAGACGTAGTTGTTCACGAAATCCGTCTTATAGGCCTAATACATCAGTTGACATTATTCAGCGATCCACATAGGCTACACATTCATGTATTCATTGTATTGTATCCTTTCAACAGGCTTAGCTGCCAAGTGAGTTGATCTCTGCCTCTTAAAATACAGACAACTCTATCGAGTTTTGTGTTTTGTTTCTGAGGCCTACATGACCACATCATGTCCTATATACTGCAATCTACTGTGTGGGCCTCTACGTAGGCCCACCGAAGTCGACTAACCATTTTGACGACCTTGCAAAAGCCAGTTGTGAGAATTGTAAGTAATGTGCCTTATAGAGCTCACACTGTATCTCCATTCCACAACCTAAAAATATTACCTTTCGAGTACATAAATAAATTTAAAGTAGGCTTATCTATGTATAAACTTCAAGTGCATAAAATACCTACTAAAAATTCAGATGTGAAAATTGTGCATGTTCAAAAGTTACGCGTTCAGCCATGAACTACCATCAGCGAAGGGTACGCACCCCTGCTGGGCAACACACCGAACACAGCATGGTCCACTGCTATGGAACTCACTGCTTAATGGCCTTAATTAAACACCCACTGCTTATCAATTCAAAGGTTACCTTTTGGCTGCACTTGTTTGGGTTATCTTATTGTTGTCTGCATGATGAACCTGTACATGCACTACCATGTTCATATTATTTATACACTGCATGAATTGTCTATGATTGTTTGTGTCTAGTGTGCTTGTACCCATCTTGCGAGGAGCCTTAAACTCCGAATAAAAATCAACTGTTGACATTAATAATAATGAAGATATAATGGTGACTATCAATGTATAGTAACTGATAAATTACTGATGTAAATAGGGTACCGTGTTTAGCAGAACCCTAAGTTCCTTTGGGTTTACCTATTGACAACCTGCATACGAATTTGTAAACTGTGCGCTTGCATTACTTTGTGGTGCCATGGCCAATAAAGAAGATTGAAGATTGAAGATTGAAGATCTGAACCATCCTTCATCTGATAGGCCTATGCGGTCACTTCCGAACCAATACGGTCTGTGTACAGCCCTCCCTACACGACACCTTCTGCCGCCCGTTTTCATATTTGCGGGGGGACCCACCGACCCACACACCGACCCACACACCGACCCACACACCGACCCACTCACTCATCCACCGACCCACCCACACACCGACCCACACACTGACCCACACACCGACCCACTCACTCACCCACCGACCCACCCACACACCGACCCACACACCGACCCACACACCGACCCACACACCGACCCACCCACACACCGACCCACACACCGACCCACACACCGACCCACACACCGACCCACACACCGACCCACACACTGACCCACCCACACACCGACCCACACACCGACCCACACACCGACCCACCCACTCACCGACCCACACACCGACCCACACACCGACCCACACACCGACCCACACACTGACCCACCCACTCACCGACCCACACACCGACCCACACACCGACCCACACACTGACCCACCCACACACCGACCCACACACCGACCCACACACCGACCCACCCACTCACCGACCCACACACCGACCCACACACCGACCCACACACCGACCCACACACTGACCCACCCACACACCGACCCACACACCGACCCACACACCGACCCACCCACTCACCGACCCACACACCGACCCACACACCGACCCACACACCGACCCACCCACACACCGACCCACACACCGACCCACACACCGACCCACACACTGACCCACCCACACACCGACCCACACACCGACCCACACACTGACCCACCCACACACCGACCCACACACCGACCCACACACCGACCCACCCACACACCGACCCACACACCGACCCACACACCGACCCACCCACACACCGACCGACGCGGGTCATTGGATTGACGTCTTTGGTGGTAATTCAATGAACGAATCAAGCGACGGACAGACGATGAATATCTCTTCTCGATTACATCTGATGGCATCTCGACGATTTATCCGAACGACATGCATCATCTTCTAGCACTACCACCACCCCCACTACCTCCACCACAACCACCACGACCACCGACGAACTGCATCATGCATGCATGATGCAGCTCGGCATGCAAGAGCGTCTTCGTTTGTATAGCGACCGACGCACGGATGACTTTCATCAATCCATCCGATCGACGAACATTGGTCCAGAAACCGAATATCCACACGTCGGTGTTATACCTGCCAACGAGAATCCTTGCAATGGCTCTGGTTCCCTGTGCATTACCTTGCTACCTGATGTAAATAGTAGAAGTCTAGTTGCATAGGAGGTGCTAAATCGAGAAGTGTCCCTGGACGCCGCTCACCCTGTCAGTGTATGCTGGTCAAATACATGTAAGTTTCAGGTTTGAAAATAAGTGCATGGACGCCGTCAATGACCGTCCTGTCACTCTTTAAGCCCTGTAGGCTACATGCGAGATTTGACATCACATAACCTAAGGACGCGGTGGTGTAGTGGTTAAGTTGTGCCTTGTAACCGAAGGATCGCTGTTTCGAATCGACTTCAAGCCATCACCTCACTCATCTCATCCTTTTGTTATTACGCTTTAAACTGCGCCATGCATCTTATAGCCAATCGTGCAACCAAAGCGAACGTGACATGTGGTCTGAATTCTTATAAAATATCGAAGTGAACCTCGATTGACAAAATCAGATTTCAGACCATGCAGAGAAAAGGCGGCCAAGGAAAACTGTTTCTAATGTAAGATATCCAGTGTATGCTCGCATCAAATAGCCTACTAACAGTGCTGACTAGAGTCGCCATCTGTCGAAGGTGAAATCAACGACGCATGCATCAAACAAAACGGTCATGCACGTCGGCAGTCTATCGATCGAAACCTTAGAACGTTAATCCACAATTTCGTTCAAGTGGTCGTTCAATAAATTGTCTTCTAAAACGAAATTTATTTAAACACGTTGTAGAAATTCCCAGAGGCTCATGGAGGATCCAAGTTCAGTTCATATAAACCGGAGGGTGGGGGAATTCGTATCGACTGTAGTTTAAGATGCCGTGTCCACGACAAGACGGAATTTGTTGACAGCCAAACTCGCTTGGAGGGACCGAGAGCCAGGCTTAATTGTATTGTATTGTATTGCATTGTATTGTAGGTCTAGAAAGACTAAGAAAGTCGAACCAGCAATACCAACAGCCACTACAATAGCGAACAAGGTCCAGAGCGGCAGAACCGTTCCCCTTGTTTGGTCCAACAACCAGGAACGAGACGACTAGGCCTATGAAACGTCTTTTAAGCCGTCCTCAATTCCCCACATTGTTCAAGACTGGCTTTTTGTTTCGTCTCCCCCGGGAGCGCCTCCGAGTAGGCATCTTGAAGGGGCACTATATATTCTTGGAGTTTATAGTTTACACCC
Source organism: Lumbricus rubellus (assembly GCA_945859605.1). Taxonomy (NCBI): domain Eukaryota; kingdom Metazoa; phylum Annelida; class Clitellata; order Crassiclitellata; family Lumbricidae; genus Lumbricus; species Lumbricus rubellus. The sequence continues at coordinate 15,667,647 of OX243811.1, read as the reverse complement.
CTTTGGTAAAGACAAGAAAAGTGTATAGCAATCATGAAACTCGAAACAAAAGCAATTGGCAACTTTAGTGAAAACGTTATCGTGTTCATTCAATTGTCGCACTAAAACGGCGACCGTTAACCTGCCACCCGTTCTGTTCAACATCAGCAGATGCCTAATTGTGTTGTATTGTATTGTATGTCTAGAAAGACTAAGAAAGTATAATGCATTTGCAAAAGAAGTATATATAATTGTAACACAAGAAACATGTTCAACGGTTTACGGTTTCAATCAATGTGGAAACCAAAGCCTTGTCATAATTTTACAATTATCCTTAAGCAAATTTTATACAAATCTACGTTTTGAAGTATTATACAAATTCGCGACAACCGTGCTTTTTTACATAGTTCAGTTCGCATGTGCCGATTTAATATACGACCTTCGTTACGATAGGAAGTGTTCAAACGTTTCAAGTTTATGCATATAGGCCTAGGCTACGTTCTGAAGCCATGTAGCAGAAACACTCAAATTTAAGCCACGTCCAATTGAGAGAACTTGGGGGAGATTCCAAAATAATTCATCAGCCAGAAGTTGCCGAAACGAAGCTTAAACAAACTGCAGCACCAACGAACATTAAGTCCGAAAAAAGCAACGAAGAAGTTCTGTGCAAGTCGTGGGACTTTTCTCGACGACATTGGTCGAGAGAAGTCTTAGCCCGACTTGATCTGCATGCCTCTCGACTTCTGATGCCCATTGTCATTTTCCCGACTTCTTGCTTTTCGGGTCCGCGTCAGACTTCTGAGCTTTGTCTGCGTTGGCCAAACCTTTCGTGGCCGCGGTGGTCTTCTCTGCTCCACGCTTGTTCTTCTCAGCGGCTGTCGCGGACTTCTCTGTCGTCGCATGCATCTCGGTCGCTGCTGCTGGCTTCTCCGCAGGCTTCTTTGAATTGTCCTTCTTCGCAGGCGACATCGTCACCTTCGAAAACGAGAAATATGAAAGGTTCAATCTTTAGCAAAAGGAAAATTTGAGAGAATTAAGCGAGAGAATTAAGTGAAGGCCATGCAGTCAAAAGCAACACACGAGTATATCCTACATTTCAATACTGGAATAGAGCAGAACCAAACGAACACACGCTTGGTGTAAGCTTACATTTCATTCAAGAGTCTCTCCCTCGGTTTAGGAAACGCCTGAAGACTATCCGATTTGTTAGGGGAAGTGCCAACTAGGGTCGGGAGCGCTACTGAATCTGTGAGCGGCGCTATATAAATGTTCAATTACAATTACAATAGGCATTTAGATATATATAGAAAAGCAGTCAGTGTCAGCTGCATGTGCAAAGGATTCGCCTAAACACTATGGGCCTACTTGTTTTTTGGTATAGACTTCAGATCTGTTCATTAGACAGATCGAATTACAGAACTCTCAGCACTCGTGAATAAGCTGGTGCCCTTCGCTCGACTTTCGAGTGGCGCTTTAGAAATTTGGAGACAACGATTACGCATTAGCCTATACATGCAAGACCTTCGTATACGGACTAAGCACTCTTAATCCGATTATTTATGCATGTATAGGGCCAGGCTTATGTATGAGCACTCGCTTTAGCACCTTTTCACCACTATTCGGAGACGCTCCCGACTACAGAGCGGACACTGAATTAGAGTTTCACGCCGAAGCGCAGCACAATTAAATTGTGCAATTAAATATGCTTGCTTGTCCAAATGAACCTGTCTATTATTAGCTTCTCCGATAGTGTCTGCAGTGGCAAGGATAAATCTTATCCTTACCACTGGAGACACAATCGGAGAAGCTAATGGACAGGTTCATTTGGACAAGCAAGCATATGTTGCAAATGGTTCATAGCAAATGCAAAGTTTTCGAAGACTATAGGCCTCTTAAAAAATTATTGCTCAAACTACTTGCACACAGAAACGTATTGCCAACTCCCGTAGTTCTCTCTCCGCTGTTTCATCGATAGACATAATTATTCTCATAGGCCTACATCATCTAATTTCGCAAGACATACAAAAATATGGCTTCTATCGCGCAAGATACATTTTAAGTATTAGACTCTAACAAGAAAATAAATGTCAGTCGTATATAAATTTTCAATAAACGCAGAGCCAGAAACACAGCAGCAGGTATTCTCTAAAGTCTAAACACTATCGAAACACTATCGAAACACTATCGAAACGCTATCGAAACACAACGACACTACTCCATAATTGAATTCTACTCACAGATATCGATGTGTTGTCCGAAGTAACAGGCAGAGAGATTTGAAGAAAGCAGACGAACCACTTCACACACGGCACACGGCAGTTTGGTCAGACAATCGCTCCTCCCTTCAGTCTCAACGTTGCTTTTATACCAGACGGCACTCCCTTGCCCTGTCTTGGACTTAGCACGTGCGGCCTCCATGGCGGGCTTTTAAACGCCGCCTGGCGAGGGCGACTTTGAACTGTGTCACCGTTTGGTGGCAAATGACCAGACGCCCATGAGTGACATTCATGATCGATATATACATGTATTAGCAGCACATATAAATACACCAACACTGTCCGACAGCTTGGTCAAATAACAAAATTTTAAAATGCATAGTTTGGTGATTTTGTGTTTCGTTTCTTCGCTCTAGTGAGTCTAGCTGAACAAAGGGTTGCTTACTTATATACTTAGGCTATATATATATAATTATTCAGTTTAGATAAAGTTTTGTTTGTCATGAATTGCATGAAACAGTAACGTCACGTGACTGATCGAGTGCACGAAGCCCGCGGAAACCCTGGTTTACATGTTGAGAGAGAAATGTTATTTCTTTCATCACGACTAGTAACGTTGGTCACCATAAATATTAAAACGCTCGAAACTCAACAATCATGATAGCGTTCACACTGGAACAGACACATATGAAACTCAGCAATGAAAATAATTTTATGCTGGCGGATATATTAATTCTATATTATGGTATCGAATTTCAAACAGGAAATGGTTACAGTGCGATAGATAGAGGCTTCATGTAATATATTATAGTCTAGACCCTACTATCTGCTGCTGTGCGTAGCTGCTTCCTTGTCGTCGTTATCAATTTGCAATAATATCCGTTAACAGAATAGGAGCAGAAGCTGATCTATGACGACAGAATCTCTTTGCGGGTAAATGGTCGTAATCGTAATCGTAGTCGCAAACTCCAAACTTCTAAAGCGCCACTCAGAAGTCAGGGCACCAGCTTATTCACGAGCGTTGCTTTGAGTCAGAGGGTTGCCCAGCAGTGTGGTTCTAGAGATGTCGGTCTACAGCGTTGGATATCCATGGCACAGTTGGAGAGATCGAGACGAGTAGTGATGATCAGGGTAAACAGGGTAGAGCGGGTTGGATGCATGGTGAAGAGTCCGCGAAGATATTTAGTCGAGGTTAGTGGGGGGAAGCGTTGTAATGAGTTGTATAGGTTAGAGATAGAATTTTGAAGTGAATTCGCTCTGGAATTTTATCCCATGCATTGATCTGAGGATGGACGTGCTATGATGTATGATGCTTCGGCGTAGGGCCTTTTTTTACGTGCAGTTGTACACAAAATGTGCAGTTCTAAATGGATTTGTGCAGTTCTAAATGGATTTGTGCAGTTGTTGAGGCACTTTTGTACAGTTAAAACCAGCAAAAAATTGTCATTGTCCTCCCATTGGAAATAATTTACCATGAAGGATGGAAAAGGAAAGAAGGGGCTGTGCAGTTCTAAAAATTCCCTAAAAACAGCCATGCTTCGGCGTCAGGATAAATCCTCTCCTTGCCTCTTAACGTCATAGATAGGCTACTTCAGTAGATTCGAGAGTTAATCCACTGGAACCTGTCATCTGCTTGAATATATAACCGGACTTTTCAAAGGACAGTCGGTTTAAAACCCGTCCGAAAGTGAAAAATTATTCACAGCAAATGCGTTTAGTCACTGGAAACAGTTCTCAAAGGAAATTAAGGTTCATACTTAAAACAGTTCTCAAAGGAAATTAAGGTTTATGTATACTTGAAACAGTTCTCAAAGGAAATTAAGGTTCATACTTGAAACAGTTCTCAAAGGAAATTAAGGTTCATACTTAAAACAGTTCTCAAAGGAAATTAAGGTTTATGTATACTTGAAACAGTTCTCAAAGGAAATTAAGGTTCATACTTGAAACAGTTCTCAAAGGAAATTAAGGTTCATACTTAAAACAGTTCTCAAAGGAAATTAAGGTTCATACTTGAAACAGTTCTCAAAAGAAATTAAGGTTCATACTTGAAACAGTTCTCAAAGGAAATTAAGGTTCATACTTGAAACAGTTCTCAAAGGAAATTAAGGTTTATACTTGAAACAGTTCTCAAAGGAAATTAAGGTTCATTCTTGAAACAGTTCTCAAAGGAAATTAAGGTTCATACTTGAAACAGTCCTTCTGCCTCAACTTGTTTACTCGGCAACGCCTGATTTCTGGCTCTATTGATTCTTTTTATCATCTGATTAATTACGAGTTTCAACAACGGTTTCACTCCTAACGACCGTCAAAGTATCGTACCCTGTGCGTTTTGACAACT
>OX243811.1:15641736-15662914 GCA_945859605.1 Lumbricus rubellus | reverse complement strand
AATTCGGTTTTACAATAAATTTATTTTGAAGTATGAAGTAAGTATGCATTCACACAAAGTCGAATTTTGGGGGAGGCAAAGTATGGCCTGGTTGACTGAGTCCTGCGGAAATTGGTCCCATATAGCAGCAAGACTTCCTTCAGCTCGTCAATGTTCTCCGACTTGGGATGAAATGTCATAGGCCTTTAGGCCTATATACCGTTCCAGCATAGGTCTAAAGCTCCACGTACGCAATAATCAAGAGGGTTCAGATCTGGGGAGTTTGATGGCCATTCATCTTTGCCAATGAATTTACTGCAGTTGATGTCAATAAAGCCTTCAACAGAGTTTGCCGTCTGAGCAAAAAAACTACGATGTGCTTTGCAACTTCACCCTTTCGACTACCGGCAACTTTCTTGAACATCGCACTTTTGCCGTCAGTCCAAACGATCACCTCCTCCAGCCTCTCTTCCGAGACTCCTAACTCCCGTTACATCAACACGTTTGCATGTATACCCTTCACTATGCTCAGGCCCCGTCAATGCCACCATTCACTGAGTATTTTGCTATGATCACGCGATGTCGCAGTCTCTGTTTACTAAGTCCCCATTTATCTTTCGCAGAAACTTTGATCGCTCAGTAATGGACTAACAAATTGAGACCTTAATATATAAAATATCTCCATTTAAATGTCAGCAGCTTGCTTCATAAATAGCTTCTTTACAGCTTACGCTTATATACAATAGGGGCCTACCGGTAGTGAGGTCGTCTCATCATTTGGGTGCTACAATCTATTAAACAATTCTTAAAGAAATAACAATTTAGAGCGTTCTTTGCGGAAAGTTGAAAGAAACTAAATTAGTTTAAAAATTTAAAGTTGCAACTTTTGAAGCGATAAAAATTCATTAGTGCAATTTTCAGAGAGGCTATTCGTTTAGAAATCTTTCCTCTATAAATTCTGCAATTTTTATGGAGAAAATCTCAATTGGTTGAGGAGAAATTGAAATTTTGCCCGTGGCACATTTTTCTTTAAGCCACCTTGTTGATGAACAAATGAACGATTGATTGATTCAATGATTGATTGATTCAATGATTGATGGATGGATGATGGATGGATTAATGGATGGATGGATGGATAGCAGGTCTCGATAGTCTTATAAAATTCTAATGTCTAGTTGTAATTACCGGGTATCTTCAATAGCCTATATAGGCCTAATAGCCTGTGTTTTATAAACTTAACATTCCTTCAGTCTATCACTTCATTTTAGAGAAGTAGGTTACCTGTGATTCCAAAAAAGCTCGTTAACCGCACGTGTAGCCAATATTTAATCCCAGCCTTATGAAGCTACCCTAATCTATTATAGTGAGCCTTAGAAATAGACCTCATTTTTCTATTGGCCTATGCGAGCAGACAATGGACGCGTTCCAAGGCACAAAATAGGGTAGCATATTATACGGACAAACGCAGCAGGGACATCGTTGCTAGTTTTTCTGATGCTAACAGCAGTATCAACTGTAGCCTATTGCCTGGAGGCAGAGGCACGTGTGCATAAAACCCATGTCCACGGTCGTGTGTATAGCTACGCTTCCGTACAGCAGGCACCCGCAATCGTTAGGGCATGCACCAAACGCGCTACCGATTCATTCAAACCTGACTAAAATGAATATTATTTTCATCTCACGTATCAAATAAAAAAACGTTTGTTAAATAAAAAACTTATCGGCATTCTTAAAATTGGAGCTTTTTATTATGACACATGATTTATCAGACACAATTAAAGATGAGCATTTAAAATAATGTCTTCATCAACAAAGCAGCTAAATTTCAACTTGACAATGACAAGAAGTTTACAACTTGACACAGTAGACAACCTGGAATGATACTCTAACCATACCGGTACGCTTAGCCTAATTGAATGAAGTGAGTGCATGACCGTGGCCTTATTTGCCCTCAAGGCGCACATGTTTCTCGTTGAATACCGGTAAACCATATTATTGTGTAGCACAGAATAACAAAACATATAGGTTATTAGAGCAAAACGATTTGCTATAGTGTTCCACAGTCTGTGAACAAAATGATCGTATTTATATATTCACTGCGGTGCAATTTTAAGACAGCTCACTGTGATAATTGTCGCATGAATGTGGACCTAGTGAATGCAACGGAGAGACCTGTAGGCCTAGTTAAATTTATTAGCCTATGTCTCACTCTCTTACATGTATAATAGCCTATGTCTTTTTACCCGAGCTACACAGCTCCCGGTATTGAATTCTTAGAAACTCCGTTGAACATATTTGATGTGTAGCCTACTTAGAATCTGTGTTCACGTGTAACTGGTGAAATATCCACCAAGTTATTATTGTCATCAGCAGTCATATTTTTCAAACAATTCACCGATGTTTTAAACGCTAATTGACACCCCAAGATTTATTTCATGTGAATTTACCCGCCCTCATATAGACTGACAGCATTAGTCTAACTCATAAAGCTGGTTCCTTTCCTGCAATGTAGGCCTAAGGCGAAATTTAAAGGAAATTAATTATATAACATAACCGAACACCTAAGAACAACTTAAAGCATTTGACGTAGGCTATTGGCCTCTACAGGGGACTCCAAGAACCGACAGTTTCGCCGAATTAACAGCACAGCGTATAATATGGCACGAAAAAATAACCGTTAAACCGTTAAATAAAGAATTACCCAGAAGATTCGCAGCATCCAGTTTCAATTCAAAACAAATAATGGCATATAGAATAAAATTATAATATTATATATAAAAATCAATTTTACAGACTGCAGAAAGATGTTTCGGTCAGAGTTTTCTTTATCAGCAGCCTGACAGCAGGACCAACACATAATATTATAGGCTATTATCTACGCAATCCCACTGATCTACACACATAAACACACACACACACTACACGCACGCACGCACACAGCAAACACACAAACACACACTTATATTTAGGCCTATATGGAGAAACTATCCGTAGCACACCTGTCTAATGTGTTTATGCTCAGTAGGCCTATAACCACAAACCTCGAACTTTAGTCCTGGCCCTACAAAAATGCTACAACTGCAAGAGGTCACTGTTAAAAGAATTATTTTCATTCATGTTTCGGCCACCTGGCCGATCGCTATTATAAACTGCACACATTCAAAAGAGGCGACTGTTAAACATAAAAAAATCAGGAGCTTAAAGACTGCAAAGACAGACTGCGACAAATATTTATAAAAACAAAACAGATGTCTGGAGTCAAGCACAAAATAATGGACCTTCATATAATATGATACATTTTATACAGCTAGACCTACAAACACGACTTAACTCCTCTCCTATGAAATACAAATGTACCTGTATTATTATGTCACACTGACATTCAAGGACTATAATCTTTGACTGACATCTTGCAATCAACCTACCGACGAATGAATTTAATTGGCAAATTATGTTGAGCTATTTGTTCAGGTGCATGTGTTGGGGTCCCCTCCAAACGCGCCCATAAATAGGGTCCCCACTGAACTCATCCCACAATTATTTGACTCCTCCCCTACCAGACCTACATGTACAACCATTCCGTTCACTGAACCGTATACCGTCTTCAAGCCTCAAATAAAGAATGTGGGTCACAGCAACGTCTATAACTCAAGCTGCCAACGAATGAATTTCATGGGTAAATTAAATTAAGCGTCTTCTCGTTCAAGTGTTTTGGGGTTTTGCCCTTCCAGCATTCGCCGATCAACAAGGTCTGTCGGGCTATGCATGGAGCAGCACTCAGCATGCTTGAAGGCTCATCAGAAGTATAGAAGTTTTGCAGTAACGCGATGACAAGAAGCGGCTGCGTTAGTACTTCACTTCATGATAAGTGGTGCTCTAAACAACCTTATTCTTTAAAATACAGACAGTTGAGCTGACGATACTTCACAATAAAGGCATAGGCCTATATATAATATATAGCCTATCAGAAGACTCTATAAAGCAGGTCCACATCGGTAATTATGTTATGTATAGCCTATAATAGCTCACAACGATTATATAGGCCCTATAATAAACTTATTATGTTCGCCAGATTTTTAGAGTGCAAAGCAGTCAAGTAAGTTTGGCTTAGGTCAGCATAACTCATAGTCTGGCATGCGAAATTGTAGACCTACATGTAAGTCTGAAAGAAGAATTGTCAAAATTCAATTTTTCATAGAACTAGATATTTAAACGGCGGCGAGTACGAAAGTGATGATCTAGCCTAATTGTTTGCTTCGCCTTAATTATTTTGTATTTTAACTTACTCCACAAGCTATCAGAATCATCCAGATTATTAGGCTAGCAGGAACCGTGAAATGGTCTTTTCCTATATAGGCTAACTGCATTCCTCTAGCTTATAGGTACACACCTTCAATGTTTGCATTTATAAGAAAACGATTGATTACAAAATAACTGAATACAAGAAGCTTAAAACTCTTCCTGATTCCGTTAACCTAATAGAAACAACGAACCAATTATTTTAGTTATACCGTACATGCATGTGGAACAACAAGAAGAAGCATTGGGCATAGGCCTATTTCCCGGCATAACATAGGCTTACGGAAAAGTATAACGATTATGACCCGAAAAGCTACAGGTGCTGACAGATTACCAGAAGCTTACAGAATACGAGAGGAACTTAAATCTAAGAACAATTAATTGGCCGCAGAAAAATATGTAGGTTATGCAAATTATAGGCACACAATAAACTGATACAAAGGTTTGTTAAAAGTTAAGAGACGATTTGCTCTAACGAAAAGAGGAAGCCACTTGAAGAAGAGAATTTACAAAATGTCAAAAGAAGGAAATTCAAGAAATTAAACAATTTTCTAAGCGAGACAGATGAAAATTTGTTTCGTCGTTGAGTTGAAAACACGCAGATCGGTTGTGATTCCACGCTCTCCTGTCCATACCGCCAGTAATAAATAATTCTATGATCAGGGCAGACCGGGGCATAATGGGATACTTGAGGCATTTTAAAATTTACGTTATGCCCCGGCAACCCCTTGTGCCCAGGTCTCCCTATACGACCATTCGTTTGCTCTACAAAACCATTTGTTTGCGGTGGTTGGAGGTGGCGATGATGGTTGCAATGGACCGGTGGTTGTAGTAGCGATTTCAATGGGGAACTGCACAGTAAGTAACCTACTACTAGACTGCTCTGTTTGATAATAAAAAAAAGTCGGCGAACAAGTGAACTTTGACTTAAATCGGTCGTCCCAGTTTTGACAAATTTTTATAGGCTATAACTACCTTTTCACTATACTAACGACGACAAAAACTATGGATGAAGAGAGACTAGATCGACTGAACTGCTACAGAAGCTGTTCTAAAAACATTACTGGAGTTTTGTTGTAATTAAATAAATCGATCACTGTATATAGGATATACCGGTATACGGCGGTATAGCCTCTACTATCTGTATGGGATACATCTACTGAAATATCTGTAGGTTTCATTTGTAAAATTAGCTTGGGTCTACAGCTTCACAAATGTAAGCTTAGGTATTCTGGATCCTCAGGTAAAATTTGATACATGTAGCCTAAATGGCTTTATACATGAACGAGTAAAAAACCGAAAATGCTACCACAATAATTTTGGACTTGTGAACGACATAATATATGTCGTTCACAAGTCCAAAGTTATATTATAGGCCTACCAGTTATTGTGTATTGCAGGTTGTCTGCTTTTTTGTTAATTAAGATTTATGTCTTCTGTCGTTTGCGTTCATGTGAATTGCTTCAATTGCATAACTGTAGGTGTACTGAGTGCACTGTAACCGGTTGCGGTCTGTCAACCGGATTGCTCAATAAAGAAAATATGATTATTTAAAGAAAATATTATTAATAGTTAGTTGGTTAACGTTTTAGTCGCTATTGCCTCACTGCTGAAGACATATAATTATCTCGCCTGCAGAACTTTCGACTTTCGACTGACTGACTAGATGCGTTTTGGGTTCGATGGTCTTGCGATTTCATTTTACATCAGGTCTTTCGCCGTGTATATAGAAATTAAATTATATAGAGCTGCTGAATTTAAGCGTAATCACGGTCACACTTTTTAAAAGACCTGTCTAGCAAATAGCTTTTAATCCAGGGTGTGTGGTTTCAGTGTGTATCTTTCTCAGACTGTTTGCATTAGCTGAACACGAATGACAAATATCTCAATTGTAGCCTATAATATGCAATTTTAAAAGCAAACATTATGAGTCACGACACGAGCACATCTCAATAAAACGCCATCTGAAAACTGACAAATTTTATTCTGAAATCCCTCTTACGCACGTTGCTTTGCTTGTTAACTGTCTTGGCGCAACGTATCACGTGAGCAAATAGGTCACAGGGTTTGATATCTTTCTCTTTGTGAGTCGCTGCAGGTCTGGTGTCTTAATCCTCTCAGTACGTGGTAAACTTATACTTCTGGAACGTTACCTATGTTTGCTTCAGTGATTTTTTTAATCAGAAGCGAATCTAGTGAAATACGATAGGAATAATATATATATATATATATTTATTACATATATAATAGGCCTATCTATGATTTTTTTGATAGATATTAGGCATTAGTATACATCATGTGCGCATGCATATAGACTTAGTCGTTACTAACGTGAACACGAAATTATTAAAGAATTTTTTTCTTATGTGTGCAGATATCGAGTGCCTGACTAAATAATGCTATAAGCTTCAATCCCGCCAAAGAATTTTAAGCTGAAGTCGTTATAACTTGGACCACCCGTTGTGATGCCATCATAAAATGGACTTTGTGCTTGACGAATTTATGACCCATGAACTTAGGCCATGTAGCCTGATGTAGGCCTATAGTTACAGTCCTCATGTATAGGCTATAGGGCTATACGCGCACTCCTCTTCAAGCAGTAGGCCTAGGCCTAATCTTTCTACACATATCCTCGGCTGCTGCGTAACCATAATCGTAACCAGTCATATTCAGCAATATAATAATAATTATTAATTAATTATTAATTATTACGGTCATTATCGCCTTTTTCTATTAACCGAGTCCACCCACCCACCCACACACACACACACACACACACACACACACACACACACACACCGCCTTCCTTCCAACTACCACTTTCTTCCACCATCTCGTCAGCCACACAATTTCAGCAGATCGCGTCAGGGTCATGAGGTTATTCAGTCGAAGAAATTATAAGTCAAAAGAAGATGCAAAAAATTCGAATTAATTTCTGGTAGGTCATTAGGCAGGTCAAGAGTACTCAAATGACCTTCCTCGACCTATGGAAGCGACGCCACTGCATCTCGTGATTCTCGTTCTCATTTTCCTTTTAGGCTTACTATTTTACTTCATTTGTCCTCATCATCAATCCCCAAAGGACAGCTGATTGCTATCTTACAGGCGCTGCCTTAGCGTTGGACAAGTTACATTATAACTCAATCACTCATTTCATTCAAGCTGTTTCATTTTATTCCATTCCATTCAATAAATATAATTCATTTAAAAACGATAGTCCGATTTGAATAGAAATAAAAGTCGATCAGACGCAATATCAACAATGCCTCGTTGCCTGCCTGTCACGAGTCTGTTTTGTAGGCTATTCTATTTTAATGCTTTTTCTGGCCTTGTGCTGTTAGACATGCGTGCACGTCATGAATCCAGTTTTCAACCATTCATTATTAAGCATGTAGTGTATAAGTAAAGGCAGAGGCCTTGCAAGTTTCTTTATCTCTGTCATCGTATCATGTCTACAGCGTTGGGCGTCTCTTGCCAAGCCCAACATAGATACACATGAAGCAGAACTGTTATAAAATATGCATAATATTATATTACATGATAGCAGACGTTTAATAGGACATTATATATACAAAAAACATAAGCCCAAATATCTGATAAATTTAGTGAACAAGGTGAGCAAGAATCAATATTTGTATCCTGATTCCATTCATGAAGAAGAAATCAAAGATATTCCTTATGATATTAATATGATATTAAAGAGCAGTGAGAACATGAAAAGTCAGCTGAACTGAAATTTGACTGGTAGGCTATATTATATACACCGTGAGGCATAAAAAAGGAAGCCCCTAGAAAAATCGTTATTATTTCAACAATTTTCAAACAATGTCAATGAAATTCAGGAAAAATATAGCCAACTAGCAAGCAATGTAACAAATTAAAATTTTTACAATTTACTTTTCGCCTCTAGCTTCTACGCATGCGCGAAGTCGCTTGCGCCATTCACAGCGCCGCCGAGTCAATAATTCGCTGATCAAGATCGTTCGAAGCTTGCATGATTCGCTTACGAAGATCATCAACATCACGGACCTTTGTTTTGTACACCATTTCCTGCATGCATCCCCATATTTTATAATCGACAGGATTCAGGTCCGTGCTGTTAGGGGCCTTAATGTAGGAATTATGAAGTCAGGAGTTTCATTCGTCAGAAGTGCAACCGTTTCTCGAACTCTGTGTGCAGAAACCATCTTGCAGGAAAATGTAAAATTCAGAGAGTTCTCGAATTTCAGGTAGGCCTCCCAAAGGCTCCCATGAATAAAACGTCTCTGTATGCCTAGTATTGGCCGTTGATTTTTACCCCGGTTCAACAAAGGGAATTGACGTGCGCCCCAGAGAAGAAACACCGACCGACACCATAAGAGATTTGCTAAACGTCAGACGTGTGCGTAAAAGGACTCCGCTGCAATAGGCTATCTCAATTTCGAGTTCCAACTGCTACATTTTGAGTATTGCTACGAGAAGAAACTGTGAATAATTTTTCGTCCGTGAACCAGATGAAATTCACTAGGCAGGCTGGGTAGAGACGCAACAAAAGGCGACTGCAAGCTTGGAACGATCTTTACCAGCGAATTATTGACTCGGCGGTGCGTGAATGGCGCAAGCGATTTCGCGCATGCGAAGAAGCTAAAGGCGAACAGTAAATTGTAAAAACTTTAGTTTGTTTACATTGCTTGCTACTTAGCTATAATATTCCTGAATTTCATTGACATTGTTTGAAAATTGCTAAAATAATAACGATTTTTCTAGGGCTTCCTTTTTTATGCCTCACGGTGTATAATAGGCCTATACATATTTATATGGACTATATAATAGCTCGTCGTGTAAACCCACTGATAGAGAGTTAACCTCGCAGATGACAGATGCTATCAACAGAGACTCTATATTGCAATATCGATTGCTGTCTAAAAATAGGCAAACGATGAAATTCAGGCTACTTGTCAAAAGTTAGAATAAAATGAATATAAATCGGGATTCGATCTTTTGCGAATTCGCTTCTTCGTCGTTTGCCTCTTTCAACCCGACGACTGTCAGCTGGCATTTCAGTCTTTCCTCTAATCTCTGCTCAAATTATAGCCTACTCTTTCTAGACAGGGGTGGATATAGAAATTTTCGTAGGGGGCCACGTTCATTTCGCCCGCCAGAATAGCTGGTGAAAAAAATATAAATGGGGCCGTGGCCGGAATTTTCCTCCTCTGGATCCGTCACTGCTTCTAAATCATATTATGTCTAAAGACTCCCTGTTCTGATCCCGTGCACAATCATGTTCAAAGCACTCCTTATGGTTTCCTGGCTCGCAGACACAATCATAATGTATAGGCCCACATACCAAGGTTATAATTATATAGCTCTGAAGACCATCTAGAAAATTAAGTCCCGGAAGCAATGGTCTAACTGTAGACTAAATAAATAAGCTGCCTTATAGTATAGGCAGTGACGTAACTAGCGTTGGGCTTGGGGGGCTTAAGCCCCCCCAAACGAAGCTGAAGCCCCCCAAATGAAATCAAGCCGTTGTATGCTTACGGCTAATTTAAATAGACTACCGCATGGACGGCGTGCATGCAGTTACGGACGACCGGCCATGACTGCCTAAAAATGGCTCCATTTGAGGTCGACACAGCCAAAAATGCGCTGGTCGCTGGGGCTCCGCCCCAGACCCCGATGATGAGCCTTGCGACCGCTCAATTAAAGACAAAAGTCACAAAAAACTTCTCTTTTACAGTAGCAGTGTTATTTTTATTGTTATCCTGGTAGCTTGAGCTTTGCGACACTGAAAAACGACTTATTCTTAAAGTTTTCGCAACTTTTCTGTTTACAAATAGCTGGCAAACAAGAGCTTTAAAATGGCTCCATTTGAGGTCGACACAGCCAAAAATGCGCTGGTCGCTGGGGCTCCGCCCCAGACCCCGCTGGGGGAGCTTACGACGCTCCCCCAGACCCCCTAATCGGGACGGGCTTCGTGCCTTCGGCACTCGCAACTTCGCGCCTTCGGCGCCGCCCCTCAAGACCAATTATTACAATACATGCAGCGTCCTGGCGCTTCTTCTTTTACACTTTAACCATTGGTCATACTTAAGGCTTAAGCCCCCCCCCCAAACGAAAAATCCTAGTTACGTCCCTGAGTATAGGTCCAACTCACAAGACTTATACCACGTCCACATGTCACGAAACGTTTCGTAGTTACTGATAAATACGTTTGTGCGCAACTGTATCACTTTGCAATGGTGCCTCTGCTATTATAGAATAACAACCTGCATAGGTCTATACCACACAATCATAGACATTACCAACAGAGTTCTTGAAGCCGATTGAATGAAATGACATAGACTTAGCAGACGAGAATTAGGCCTAGACCTAACGCTTTTTGCGGAATAGCCTATCTAGACTCGGTCTTTGCAAGTTGAGAGGGAAGCAATAGACCTTTGTTATTCAAGCAAACATAACAACCCAATTATGAATGTATAATTATGATGCATTGCGAACACATCGAAATGTCTCAGAGCATGTAAGAGCAATTCATTAAGCATGATGTACACAGACATGATCTGAGTCTTGTAATACATAATATTATAATTATGTTTGGCGATCCTCATCTCATAGTCTTACTTGGATGACTGGTAGAACGAGAATCAAAGCGATGACCTGAAGACAGCTGGTGATGTGTCCTACCATCGTGCAACAGTCGTCGTCTCAGCTGCTGTAGCTACAGTCCAGCACAGTCCAACACTGACCTGTGAACTCTGCAACTGTCAAAGAGACACGACGCTCTCGCAACCTCTGTCCTCAAGTTAAGCACGATTGCCTCTATAGTAGGCGACTCTCGCTCACTCGGTTCCCTTCGGAAACGATCGGCAGTTTCCGGATATAGAGCAGACAAGATAATATACGACTGAGAAGCGGTCATCTGGCTCACAGCTGTCCCACAAGTGTCGCTATATATATATATATCCACAGTCGTAGACTCGCCAGAAGGACCTCTCGTCACGGGCTGCCTTTGTTGAAGAGGTCAAAGCCAACTGCAGACTGCCGTGAATGATTAACGTTACCCCGATTTCGAGCTCGTCATGTTTGTGACTCGCTATGACATTTGCATAAGACGGGCCAACGTTTAGTCGGCGTCGAGACGACTTGCTCGCTTGCCAACGATAGGCTCACCGCAAAAAGTGGAGCATTAGGCAAGTTTTAATGGCGACGTGAATGCAGTTCCAATAAGAATAGCCCACCATTGCATTTGAATGTATGTAGGCCTAAGCTTACTTGCAACTGCACGATATAGCTCTGCATGCCTCTCGCTCTCTCTCTCTCTCTGCCTTTCTCGTTCTCGACTTTCTCTCTGTCTCTTTCTATCTCTCTTTCTCTATGTCTAGCTCTCTTTCTCATTTTTTCTCACCTTAGCTGTCTCTCGTTGTATCTCTTGCTCTCAATCTGTCTCTCTCTGTATGCGTTTCCTCGTGTAAGCTTACAAATAAAAGTGCACTCATGCATAGAATGCACGCGATTCCACAACACGTGCAAAACCAGCTACATGTATAAACGTTTAATACGGACAAATGAAAGTCTCATACATGTAAATAGGCTATAGTTGAAAAAACGAGTACGCCAAAGCATAGTTGTCTTATAAACACAGACATTCAAGCGTAAAACCACACATGAATAATTATGCATACAATGTAGTTGCATACGCATTACAAACAAGACCAAAATTAATAATTATAATTGCTGCATCAATGCACACGTTCGCGCGTGTGACATAATTATAGGCTACGTGCAAAAGAAATAAATTGAGATTGGATTGTGTAAACATATGCATATATTATATGTTGTATTTAATTAGTTAACAGCAAAGCGTCTTTAGATTTTGATCTACAAGAAGGCATTTTATTTTTAGCTGATGCATGCATGAATATGTATGCGCAAGCCCCAAAATGTAACGGGTGAGCGCGCACGTGTATGGAATGGACAATGGGGAATTGGGTATGTCCTTCTACGTAGCAATAAACTCATCATTCGGGCTTCGGTTCGTCTATATTTAGACTTAACGGTCATGAACGAAGCGCAACAAAGCAATGAGATGGCTGTCATGAATTCGTCTTTGTAGAAATATCCTTCAATGTGTCGCTTGATTCATGTCTAGTCCGAATTATTGAAAGAAGTGGACGACTGTTAAACTATCGGTCATTTTGTCAACAATGCGCCGCAAGGGGTTTCATCGAAATGGTGGCAGTTTGATCAACTTTGTTGCCATCGTATAATAGAACCGTCTTCAATATATATATATATATACATATATATATATATATACAGGTAGACAGACAGACAGACAGACAGACAGACAGACAGATAGACAGATAGATAGACAGTTAGATAGAACGCTGTTGTGTTTAGACTCAATGAAATACGGTTATCTGAAACAAAATATAAAATATTTACATGACATCATGTTGGCTGTTGTCACTTGCGAAGTATAGTTCGAGATTTCACTGGAAGCTATAGTTCCCATAATGATCATAATCTCACTTGAGTGACTTGACCGTGTACTATCGATGGAGTCTTAAATCCAACGTGTCGACGGTAGGCCTATAGTGGGTTGGAAGGCAGAATGATTATTCAGTCATATATTTGATATAGCGCAGTACCGCCGCAGTATACATACATTGATACTTACATACACTCATACATACACTCATACATACACACATGCATACACACATAGGCTACTCGCATACATACGCGCATAATAATAATTATTATCTTCCCTCAAAAATCTTTCTGTTGAAGCTGGGATCCCGTTCAGCCTATGCTTCAGATCAGCGTGTCATGTGTCGTTGTGTGAGCATGATTAAGCGAGTAGTCTACATGACTTTTGTATCATCATGCGTCACTTTGTATACCTTTGCCTCAGAGTAACGGTGAAGCCTCCAAAGACAAATCGTTGACTCTCAGAACTGGCACTACTCGTTCGCCAGTCTCTGTTCAGACGTGCAAGGTCTAATTCCGTTGTAACACGAAATGCTTGGCTAAAAAATCATCTCATGTTCACCGATGTCGATCATTAGGATTTGATCGCATAATATTATAGGCCTGCAGTGAAAGCAGGTGCATGCCCGAAAATTAACGGTCGACAATAATTTTTTACTGCGTTTTCACAGATGTTGAATTGAATGGAAGCTTTGCAATTGTAAATCTATGAGTATGCATGGAGTTCTGCTGCGTACAAACACATTTAGATGAGGAGTTAACTAAACGTTGCACCCATAGAGATGTATTAAAATATAACGCTAGAGGGAATATCACGTCCATACATTGATTTCATTCATTCATTCATTCATTCATTCCGAAAACTTATTTCGCTGTCCAACAATCCGCCCGACCAATCACATACTCTAAACTTCCACCCGACCAATCACATACTCTAAACTTCCACCCGACCAATCACATACTCTAAACTTCCACCCGACCAATCACATACTCTAAACTTCCACCCGACCAATCACAGGCGATTTCTCACACCAACCGTCGTTTGAATCGTAAATTTGATTGCAGGGCAGATACGTCATACTCTCTTAAGCGTATATATTATATATATATATATATATATATATATATATATATATATATATATATCGTACATCTCAAATGGTGTAGGTAGCGTGGCTTGTGACGTCACTGGCGTGATTACCGTTAATATTATAAGGTCGTTGATAACTTCACATTTCCATGCAGAGGAGATAGGCCATATTCTCTCTAGCCTATATATTAATATATATAGCGTACATCTCTATGGTTGCACCAGAGTGTATACTAATCCTTTCGTGTGAGCCGTTCAAGGAGGATCAGCGTATAATCTTTAAGCTTGCATGCAGCATTGCAGCTGCACAACTTAAAGCTTGTTGGTTAATAGCGATTACCGAAATATGCCCTGAAGAATAAGTAAGTAAGGATCGTAGGCTGGGGCAACTGGGAGCTGAAGTTGTAATGCAAACTCCTTTATACAACTCTAATGTGGTATATACATATACAATGCAATCTTGTAGTCTGTACAAGGCCGTAGCTAGGGGGTGTTTTGGGTGTTTGAACACCCCCCGAAATGAAATAATGTATAGATGAAATAATGCAATTACACGCGTGTAATGTTATTTTGAGCGGAAAATAGTCGAAAATGGCGGGGAAAATGGTGTTTTTGCACCCCCGTGAACATATTAGAAGCAAAAAAGGTTAGAAAAGCAGGCGGTGACTAAAAAAGGTCGTGAAGAAATTACGCCCACAAGTAAAAGTTGGGAAAACACCCCCGAAATAAAATCCTAGCTACGGCCTTGAGTCTGTATGCGTAAGGAGCATAAGTTCTGGAAGATTAAGTTCGTTTAAAAGTAGCCTAAGCCAGCAACTATTTTTCAGTCAGACAGCTTATGCACAGTTACTGTAGATCTGTTTATATGCAGAATTAAGTAGGAGAAACATGCATGTTAACGGCTATTGAAGCAAAATGTTCGACTAAAATTATAGCTGCATATATTCGTGTGCGCTGATAATTATTAATTATCCATGGCTAATGCTATAGATGCATACGCATTTTTCTTAACGACCCATAAAGCCAAAGCTGTCGCGAAGACGCGGGGTCTATAAACTTTATAGACTTACATGTAAGTGCTTCTGTATATCCACTGATTTCGCAGCTGTTAAATCAAGGACTGCAGGTGATAGATTTTCACAGCTGGTCCAGCAAATTTGAATCTCTGTGAACCGCGGACGATTACGTTCTGAATCATTCTGGAATGTGGGTATCGCCATGTAGTTTTTGGGAAAACATCGAAAATGCGAATATAATGTGCAGTGGCCTATGCACACACACACACGCACACACACACACACACATATATATATATATATATAAAATTATATATAAATTATACACATAGCGCTAAAGAGATTTTATGTGCACTATAATAGACTGAGACGTTTAAACTCCTCGTTCGGCGAGTCCTTTGTCTTAGCTACATGAATCTGGTCTTTATTTGATGACACGCGTGTAAGGCCTGCACTTCACGACCTCCCCGTTTATCTTTCTGTATATATGTCTATGCATAGGCCCACAATGCCCTACATAGGCCTATACCGTATATAAATAGGTACATCGCGCGAAACCAAATTGCTCTTCTGGAAATGTTTAGCAGCAGTTAACACCTCATCGAACGATAGGCTATTTCGTAGAATCGTGCAATTCGTTTTGTCATGCTGGACGACTTCTGATCTCACGAACTGAGGTCGTGATCATTTCAATCTATATCTGGCACTCCGAAGATATATTCTATTCGAGAGCATTTCCACGAACTCCTGCAGCATTTTATTGCAACAGTCACTTTTAGGGGCCTGCCTTTATGATTGTGTTAATTGCCCATGTAGACTTGCTTTTGGGTAATGATTCGCCTATTATATATGAACAGTTTACATCCTTGCACACCGGTCGTGGGCTATGAGTGCATGCATAGATCCTGAAGGATAAACTAAGCTCAGTTTATAATTGGAATGTACATGTAACATTCACAAGTCGCAATAATTTGAGAATGAACTCGTAAGTCGCGCATCTGACCGGAACATTAGGCAATGCACATTAGGCAATGCTTTCAAATATAGTTATTGCAGATTTAAGACGACGCTGTCGAAGGGACAAGCAGACGAACTGAAGCTACTGCTCTAACTGCTATAACTACTATAACTACTATAACTACTATAATTACTATAACTACTATAACTACTATAACTATAGCTCTCATATGCCGTACCTGTCATGTTCGTCAATACATCCAAAGCATTTTAGGCGCTCATGTACACGATTCTGTTGAGTTCGTATACATGTTAGAGTCATCGATTCGAGGCCCCTCCCAAAACCTGGAAGAGACCGGTTGGACGACCAAGACACACGTGGACCCGGACGGCCGACGCAGACCTGAGACCGCTGGGCCTTGGACTAAACGCAGCTTAATGGAGATGTGCGCAGGACCGAAGTGGTTGGCGGAGAATTGTGGAGACGGCTACGCTCCGGAGTGGGGCTCGCCCTTGATGATGATGATGATGACGAGGATGATGATGATGATGATGATGAGAGTCAATAAAGTGTGGTTTCTTGGCCTAAACTGAGATTTGGTCGATAATGTATAGGCTATGCCGCTATGGAATAGATCTTAACTTTCAAGGGATAAGCTTCATTTGTGGTCATTGTTTGACAATTGAAAACGTCACTATATGATACTAGCTGTACCCAGCCACGCTTTGCTGTGGCAGAAAAGACCGTCCCATGTTAGAGTCATCCGTTGGGCGGACATGCTTTGTATATGCTGCCATTAGCGCCGTGTATTACAGGCTGTCTGTTCAGTTAGGCCTAGTAGTTAAGATTTATGTTACTTAAGATTACTGCATGACTTGTACATGCATGTACATGCTAAGCGCAGAGCGTCTGCAGACGTTGAATTAAAGAAAGAAATTATTAAATTAATTAATTATTATTATTATCATCCACATCCATGGTCGTATTGTGCCTGAAGTTTTCTTTTCGAAACGACAAAGTCTGAAGCATGGGCGCCTGCAGAAAATTTTGCAGGAGGGGGCAAAAATTTTACGATGGTCACGGTTGCATTTTTCAGTGATAAGAGCTTGAAAATACAACGCTGGAAATTCAAAACATGGGTATTTTTTCAAAGAGGTTTCTTAATGCAAATTTCTCAGTTTCATTTTGTGTATTATTTTTAATATGAATAGCTTTCTAAGTGCAATTTTTTTTTAAAATCCAAAAGTAGATGTTAAAAAGTAGGTCCATGAAGGGCACTATAATTATATATTTATTTCTATAGAGATTTCTAAACATAAATTTATGATTTTCACTGTGTGTATCATTCGTATCGTTAGTCTTTTAATGCGAAGAAATTTGTTAAAAACTCAAAAGTAGTAGTTAGAAAAATAAGTCTCACTTTTCCAAGGGGGGGGGGCAAGTGCCCCCTCTTGCCCCTATGTGCGGGCGCCCATGGTCTGAAGTCAAATAAGTTGTCAGTTATTTAATTTAATTTAAGTTATTTAATTTAATTTAAGTTGGCTTTAGGCAGGATGACCTTCATGGCGGCTACTCGGGCGCTCGTGTTTACATTTCTTCGCTACATTTTTGGTTTATTGCATGAGTTAAATGAGTAAACTTGACTGGAAATTTTGTTACATGACACTGAATCTCAAAGACAAATTTATAAATAAGTTATTAAGAATACTATATAGGGCCTACATGTTTTATCGTAAACAAAATAACGAAGTACATCTAAAGGCTTTTAATATTGTT
Organism: Lumbricus rubellus; assembly: GCA_945859605.1. Taxonomy (NCBI): domain Eukaryota; kingdom Metazoa; phylum Annelida; class Clitellata; order Crassiclitellata; family Lumbricidae; genus Lumbricus; species Lumbricus rubellus. The sequence goes on along the minus strand of OX243811.1, from coordinate 15,645,321 downwards.
CTGAGAAAATAAAATCGTTAGGCCTACAGGTCTATGGGGAACATTTGCAAACGTTGTTGACGTTTTTTGGGGTAGCACAACCGGTAATGTAGCAGGCTTCTTTAGGCCAGGCAGTGAGCATATGACCGTTTAGTCGAACGGCGGCCGTGCATTGCCCGCTGTTGCACCAGAGAACCTTTCCACCACAATCTGCGTGAGTTGTACAGGCACCTGGCGAATCCGCGTAACTGTAGATGCCTGGAATGTAGCTGTTGCTACATCCATCTATGCAGGTCTTGCTATCGAAGGGAAGCATGGGATCATTGTAATGATGATTCATAGGAACCTCTGAGTCTCTCGGATAGTCTGTCTCTTTGTTGGTTGGCTGGATCTGTCGAAATTTCTCCCACAGGTAATCTATGAAGCAGTGATGGAACCAAAAGACTGGATCTGAAGTAGAGCAGTCGAAATAAGACATATGACCACCGACGAATTTGTGAACACTACCGTGGATTAATTCAAAATATTTTGACTGCATAAGTTCGGTGAAAGAAATCGAAGAGTTTAGAAGATCGTCAATCTTCTTTCTGCTGATGAGCTGGCCGTTTTTTCCGCTTCTGATACCGCGATAGAGTTTCGACCCGGCAAAGACGCATTCTAGGCACACTTCTTGATTGGCAGCAAATCCAGTCATCACGTTTCCATTGCCATTGCCGAAATATTCGGATGTCCAAAGAGCAGAATCAGCGGCGTCAGGCAGCGGTTCGTCGAGCGATGAATCCCAGTAACACAAGTTGACGGTCTTATTGAATCGCTGAAGGGCTTTCTCAAATCTGTCTCAACACAATGCAGAATAATAATGCCTCGAAATTCAACTGCCAGATTACCCTGTAAATGTTGCAACGGACGAAGAGCACCATCTAAAATATGGCAATATGTATATATATATATATGTATGTATGCATGTTTGTGTGCATATATGTGTGTATTCATGTATGTACATAAATACATAATAATAAGACAATTTATATAGCGCCGTAGCTCGGCCGAGGCCGAAGGAAAGGCGCTGTACACGGGATAACATGTTACTGTCAATAAATAAACGATTGTTTGAATAGGTGAGTTTTGAGACTGGATTTAAATGTCTCCAGAGATGGTGCCATCTTCACGGGGGCAGGATGACTGTTCCATGCAGTTGGTCCCGACACAGAGAACGAGCTTTCACCAAACCTCGTGGTTGACCGTGGGACATGCAGCAGGCTCCTCGCCGACGATCTTAACCTATTGTCTGTGATTGGAATGCAGAAATCCGCGATGTATTCAGGCATGAGGTTGTGTAATGACTTGTATGTAATTAGGCAGAGCTTGTATTGAATTCGCTGGGGGACACGCAGCCAGTGCAGGTTGTCACGCAGCAGGTCAGTCAAATGATCGGATGGTGTGCGACCGTATATAATGCGTGCAGCGGAGTTGAGCACCGACTGGATCCGCTCCAGCTGACAAGCCGGAAGACCCGCCAGTACACTGTTGCAATAGTCAACCCTGGAGACGATGAAGCTGTTGACTAATATGACGGCCGTTGAGGTTGGGACAAATCTGCGGATGGTTTTGATTCGTCGCAGTTGGTAGAAACAACCTCGAATAAGTTGACTCACGTGGGCCGTCATGGTCAAACAGCTGTCGAATTGAACTCCAAGGTTGCGAATGGTGTCAGCTGGGTTGACTTCTGAATCACCGATGTTGAACGCACTGCCATCAAGTAGATGGCGGCGTCGGAAGGTAGTGCACCATATGAACTCCGTCTTGGAGGGATTGAGCTTTAGACGGTTGGATGCCATACATACGTGCATACATACATACATACATACATACATACATACATACATACATACATACATACATACATACATACATACATACATACATACATACATACATACATACATACATATATACATACATACATACATACATACATACGTATATGCATACATACATGCATACATACATACCTACATACATTCATACATACATATATACATGTATACATGAATGCATGTATGTATGTGTGCATACAAGTATGCATGTACGCATGTACGCATGTATGTATGTATGTATGAATGTATGTATGTATGCATGCATGCATGTATGCATGTATGTATGCATGTATGTACATTGTGCATGTATGTATGTATGTATGTATGTATGTATGTATGTATGTATGTATGTATGTATGTATGTATGTATGTATGTATGTATGTATGTATGTATGTATGTATGTATGTATGTATGTATGTATGTATGTATGTATGTATGTAAGTATGTATGTATGTATGTATGTATGTATGTATGTATGTATGTATGTATGTATGTATGTATGTATGTATGTATGTATGTATGCACAGTCTGAGCCATTTGAACTCAATGCGCCATAGGCTAATAGCCATGACAAAAAAAACCCGAAAGGTTATAAGCTTAACTATTATACAGACCAAGGCATGCAGTGTACAATTGTAGATGATTTTCATGTAGATATGTACGTTGTACAATGTATGGCATGTCATGTCGCTTGCACAAATCTTCGAAATCATAATAGCATAATTGCAATTCTTAAGCCGCTCCAGACATGCAGCAAGCCGTCATTATGATTAAGCGTAGAAGATCTTGCAGTTTATTCACGAGTGCTGCGTCAAGTGAAAAGGTTGTCCAGATATTAATTTCCAGTGTCCAAAGATAGAGAGACAAGAGGAAAGGAAGAGGAGCTCCAGTGGCCGACATAGTAGAGGATGTGAAAGCATAGAAGGCGGATGGAATTTTTTAATGAATTTTTCAATAAAACAGTCACAACAGAGTGAACAGAATATATACCGATGGCTTATGTTACCTGGTGAGAAACTCTCGATGCCATCCTGGAAAGCATGGACCACCGTGTGCTCCGGGTGCGTTTTCATGTAGATGCTGGTACACGAAGTACTGAAAGCCAGTGTGATTCTCGTTGTGAGGTAGGGTGGCGGTGAAGAGCCACTTAAAAGCACTGAACAGGAGAGTACGCTTTTCATTGCTCAGAGTCCGGCATTCCTGTCTCTTTCCGGCAGGGCTGAAAGTGAGCCGGGTCTGTCAGGGTCTGCGACCCGTCATTAATTTTCGTGACCTGCGGTTGCCGGGTCTCAGCCGGGTCACGTGTTTAGCACATGAATGCATAAGAAACCCAAAAATATACGCGAATAACAAAATATTTAGGGAAATAGGCAGGGGTTTTCAAAAACATTTACGCGAATTACTAAACAAAACGTCGTGAGAAACTCGGGTCAAAGGCGTCGGTTCATCCGCCTAAGTCAGACCCGGCAACTTTTCCAAACCACTTTCAGCCCTGCTTTCCGGTAAGCGTGCTTGCCCGCTGTCGTGGACGAATGGCCAGCGAGTCTATAAATAGATTTCCTCTCCTTCCTGCAACACATAGTGTTTGCAACTTGCATCATACCAGTCGTTGCTCATCTTGACACGCCACTCGCTTGACGTTCGGCACTCTTTAGAATCGACTTCACACCAACACAGGCTAATCATGACGACTAAAAGCCACGTCATGGTAGCCATGTTTTCAACTGT
>OX243811.1:15599236-15636736 GCA_945859605.1 Lumbricus rubellus | reverse complement strand
CGTTTGATCCAACGGCGGCCGTGCATTTCCCGCTGTTGCACCAGAGAGCCTTTCCACCACAATCTGCGTGAGTTGTACAGGTGCTTGGTGAAGGCGCGTAAGTGTAGATCCCTGGAATGTAGCTGTTGCTACATCCATCTAGGCAGGTCTTGTTCTGGAAGGGAAGCATGGGATCATAATAATGATGATTCGCAGGAACCCCTGAGTCACTTGGATAGTCCGTCTCTTTGTTGGTTATCTGGATTTGTCGACATTTCTCCCACAGGTAATCTATGAAGCAGTGATGGAACCAAAAGGTTGGATCATTAACAGAACAGCTGATAACCGACATGTGACCATATACAAATACGTGAACACTGCCGTGGTAGCTTTCAAAATTGTTAGTGGTGTATGGCGTCATGAGTGTGGTGAAACTAGAACAGGCGGCATAGATAGTGCTAATTTTGGTTGGGGTAAAGAGATAACGGTTTCCTCCTCCGACACTTCGACTGAGTGTCGGCCCTTCGGAAGCGCAGTCGGATGGATATGCCGGTTGGTATGCTGCAAATCCACTCGTTACGACCCCATTACCATTTCCCCAATATTCGTTTGTCCAGAGACAAGAATGGGAGGCGTCAGGCAACGGATAGTCGAGCGACGAATCCCAGTAGCACAATTCGACCGACGGATCGTAAATCTTCAGCGCATTGGTAAATCTGTATCAACGTAATACAGAATAATATGCATTGAATTTAGCTGCTAGATATTTCTAAATGCTGCTGCAGAATAACACTTCTTATACAAAGCGCTAGTCAGTCAGTGGCATAGTCAGAAATTTATGGAAGGGGGTTATGGCCTGACCAGATGGGCTTCCTGACACCAACCCAACAGTTTGCAGTGAATAGGCCCTAAATAGGGAATAAAGTAGCAAAGGGAATAAAATGAGAAAAACAATTGTTGCTACAAAGTTTAACCTCTGTTTTGTGTTTCTTATTTAAGTGGATAAATAAAATATAACCTTTAAAAAAAGTTTTCCTAAGCCATGCGGGTTTTTTACCATAAACCCCTTGTCAACGCCACTGTAAATGTAGTCAGTCCACGCGCCTCAGAGCAACAGATGGAGAGGAATTTGAATTCCATGAATTCTTCGACATTTTGTAGCACATGTATGTATGCATATGTATGTATGTATGTATGTATGTATGTATGACATACATACATACATACATACATTACATAAATACATACATACATTGTATGTATGTATGTATGTATGCATGTATGTATGTATGTATGTATGTATGTATGTATGTATGTATGTATGTATGTATGTATGTATGTATGTATGTATGTATGTATGTATGTATGTATGTATGTATGTATGTATGTATGTATGTATGTATGTATGTATGTATGTATGTATGTATGTATGTATGTATGTATGTATGTATGTATGTATGTATGTATGTATGTATGTATGTATGTATGTATGTATGTATGTATGTATGTATGTATGTATGTATGTATGTATGTATGTATGTATGTATGTATGTATGTATGTATGTATGTATGTATGTATGTATGTATGTATGTATGTATGTATGTATGTATGTATGTATGTATGTATGTATGTATGTATGTATGTATGTATGTATGTATGTATGTATGTATGTATGTATGTATGTATGTATGTATGTATGTATGTATGTATGTATGTATGTATGTATGTATGTATGTATGTATGTATGTATGTATGTATGTATGTATGTATGTATGTATGTATGTATGTATGTATGTATGTATGTATGTATGTATGTATGTATGTATGTATGTATGTATGTATGTATGTATGTATGTATGTATGTATGTATGTATGTATGTATGTATGTATGTATGTATGTATGTATGTATGTATGTATGTATGTATGTATGTATGTATGTATGTATGTATGTATGTATGTATGTATGTATGTATGTATGTATGTATGTATGTATGTATGTATGTATGTATGTATGTATGTATGTATGTATGTATGTATGTATGTATGTATGTATGTATGTATGTATGTATGTATGTATGTATGTATGTATGTATGTATGTATGTATGTATGTATGTATGTATGTATGTATGTATGTATGTATGTATGTATGTATGTATGTATGTATGTATGTATGTATGTATGTATGTATGTATGTATGTATGTATGTATGTATGTATGTATGTATGTATGTATGTATGTATGTATGTATGTATGTATGTATGTATGTATGTATGTATGTATGTATGTATGTATGTATGTATGTATGTATGTATGTATGTATGTATGTATGTATGTATGTATGTATGTATGTATGTATGTATGTATGTATGTATGTATGTATGTATGTATGTATGTATGTATGTATGTATGTATGTATGTATGTATGTATGTATGTATGTATGTATGTATGTATGTATGTATGTATGTATGTATGTATGTATGTATGTATGTATGTATGTATGTATGTATGTATGTATGTATGTATGTATGTATGTATGTATGTATGTATGTATGTATGTATGTATGTATGTATGTATGTATGTATGTATGTATGTATGTATGTATGTATGTATGTATGTATGTATGTATGTATGTATGTATGTATGTATGGATGCATGCATGCATGCATGCATGCATGTCTGCATGTCTGCATGTATGCATGTATGCATGTATGCATGTATGTATGTATGTATGTATGCATGTATGCATGTATGCATGTATGCATGTATGCATGTATGCATGTATGCATGTATGCATGTATGCATGTATGCATGTATGCATGTATGCATGTATGCATGTATGTATGTATGTATGTATGTATGTATGTATGTATGTATGTATGTATGTATGTATGTATGTATGTATGTATGTATGTATGTATGTATGTATGTATGTATGTATGTATGTATGTATGTATGTATGTATGTATGTATGTATGTATGTATGTATGTATGTATGTATGTATGTATGTATGTATGTATGTATGTATGTATGTATGTATGTATGTATGTATGTATGTATGTATGTATGTATGTATGTATGTATGTATGTATGTATGTATGTATGTATGTATGTATGTCTGTATGTCTGTATGTCTGTATGTATGTATGTATGTATGTATGTATGTATGTATGTATGTATGTATGTATGTATGTATGTATGTATGTATGCATGTATGCATGCATGCATGCATGCATGCATGCATGCATGCATGCATGCATGCATGCATGCATGTATGTATGTATGTATGTATGTATGTATGTATGTATGTATGTATGTATGTATGTATGTATGTATGTATGTATGTATGTGTAAGCTGATTTAATATAGAGTGAGGCCTATAGCGGTCAGTCGAGTGTTTGTACAACTAGCGGCGATGGGCCAAACAGCAGCTGCGTTTTGGCGCGCTAAATCCAGACGCTCAGTCTAGACGGCCGATCGTGGGTTGCGCGTACGAAAGAGAGATAGAGAGAAGGAAGGAGTGTGAGACGGAAGAGTGGCGAGATAGGCTGTGTTGAGGCAGCAGTAGAGTCGTGTGGTTTTTGACTAGAGTTTTAGTTGTGTGGTAGTTGCTATGATAATGCAAGGATAGACATTATCGTGTTGTTGCTTCTGTTACCATCTTACGTTGGATTTGATTTACAATATACTATCGAGTAGAGAGTAAATCAGTAATTTAGTAGGAATAAGTTTAGGCTACTGATCGGCCACATTGAGAAGCTACCGAAGAGACTGGAGGTCAACCAGGATTGTATGTATGTATGTGTGTATGTATGTATGTATGTATGTATGTATGTATGTATGTATGTATGTATGTATGTATGTATGTATGTATGCACACACTATGCAATGCTGTGTGAAATTGTTTAATTTAATAAGTAAAACGTAAATTCCATGCCTAAATGCTGTCCAGCAAACTGGTTGTATAGGCTCTACGCGTATTTTTCTTAGAATTATATTCTTATTATAAAGATAAGATCGTCATGAATATAAAATTAAGACTGTAGCGTAAAATCGCGTTAAAATGACGTCGCCGATCTAGAGTTTATTCCAAAGGAGAAAGGGGTATGAAAATGATTACCGTAGTCTACCAATTGATAGCATTTGCTTTATTGAATATTCTAGGAAGCGATTATTTCTGAAACAACAGTCACAGATTCGCTGGCGAGAATGTGGGTCTAGAAATCTATTTCGACATGGCTCTTAGGGCGAGTCTCAGTCACGGAAAGCGAAAGATTGGATGGATTAGGATAGACATGTTTTTGGATGGACTATGTTAAAAAAGAACAGAATAGTGTTCCAATCGCATACGTTACCTGACGAGAAACTCTCGATGAAATCCTGGAAAGCACGGACCAGTGTGCGCCTCTGGTGCCGATGCTGATCTATGCTGGCCTATGAAGAGCTGGTAGAGAGTGGTGTCTGGATCCGCAGAGACTGTATTGGTGAAGAGCCATTGAAAAGCGTCGTGCAGTTTGGTTCGTTCAGCGTCGGTCAACGTCCGACATTCCTTTCTTATTCCTCCGGAAGTGGCCCCGGCGGACATCAGCCGCATCCCTCCGCTGTACTTACTGCCCAGTTGGTCGAAAAAGGTTTTACCTGATCCCCCTAATTGTTGGGGTGGATGCAGACTCTCATTTTTCCAGTCGCTGGATAACATTTCCTGGCATTCTTTGTCAGTGCCGCACTTTACAACGGCATCCACTTCACAGCACCAGCACAGGCTGATCATGACGACTAAAATACTCTTCATGGTGTCTATGTTTTCCCCACCTGCTTTCGTTATGAAGGATCTCTATCACAACACAGAATAATAGGCTACATCAGAATTACTGCAAGAATCGCTCTGCTTAGAATTTGGAACGAGTCAGTCAGCAGAACAGTTACAAAAACGGTGGAGAATCAAACGAATTGACGAATGATTAAGATTCTAGATGTGATTCCATTCTCTTGTAAATTCTCTATATCCCTAGAGGTCTTGCAAGCCGTGATAGAACAAGACAAAATTATGTTGAACCATAACTTAGCTGTAGCTATAGCCTACAAGGAAAGCATGCATATTGTTCATCAGCTACAATAGAAGCTTAAGGATTCACTTCAGATCTGGTATGTTTATAACTTAACCTTGGTATATAGGTTGGTTGTTTCAGCATGCTAACTCGTCTACACAAACTGAATAAATTGTTATTTAATAGTCTTTAATAGATCATTACTAACCTTGTCACTTGATCTTATTGGGTCAACAAATTCCTGTATCTGAAGCAGTCACACTTTGCAATCGCTGTTTCGCTGAATAAGAAGAAGATGAAGTACATGTAGAAGAAGAACACAAATAGAATTGTGCGTTTCTCTTTTAAGAACCTCTTTTAATTGATTATTGACTGATTCCCTCTAATTAAACGATAAATTATCAGTGTTGTCAATATATCGTCTGCTATCGTCACTTCGTTAGTGATATGACATTTTTACAGACTTTGCTCTTGTCACACGTCAATTTTTTCACAAAGAATTGAATATCGATCTTATCAAAGCCGCATTATATCAATGGACATATTCAATTAGTCAGCAACAAAATAGCGACTATTCATCAAAGTTCCAAATGTAACGACAAAATAACGACATTTTTTGATGAGGCGGTGACGAAACTAATAGTAGGATGCAAAATAACGAGTTGTAGGAATTCACATATATTATTTCTGAAGTTTTGCTATAGACCTGCAGTCAGATATGAAGTGACACAAGCCAGACTGTCGAACAGATAACGTGATTGCCCATGTTCAGCTGACCACACGAGATGATGACCAAACTGGGGCAGATTGGGTGTATAACGGAAAAAGGCACGTAAGGCGGTGGTAGTGTCAACTGGGGTGAACTTTGTACATGCAGGACTTTCTTGTCATATTTGCGAAGACTTTTGTTCGCTTAGACAAGTTTAGAGGGTATTTTGCTTTTGTAAGTCGCATTATTCAGCGTGGCTGCATAAGACCCATGGATACCTTCTGGGATCTGAAATGGCTTGGAATCCATTCAAAGAGGCAGCAGTGGTTAGGCTAAAGATCTCACCCGATCAATGCGTTGAACAATGGAAAGCAGAAAATAATATGGTTGCTATAGAAAAAAATGAGTAGGGCCTACTTAATTATGGCGCCTCGAAGAATTAGACGGACGCCAGTCATCTTCTACAAAAGAAGAACTGCTTGGCTGCATGCGGTGGCGCAATCAAGTGCTGCCAACGCTTGTCAACTGTCGCTTCTTCATCCTATCGACGAAACTTACTCCAGACACTCTGTATACAGCCATCCAGTAGACCTATAAGAATTAGAAAAATAACTGCATGGGAGAAGGGGTGGTCTGACGTTGATTTATGTGGCGTTTGGGCGTGCAATGAGGACTTAATTAAAGCGTCCTAAGAAAGAACGGGGGTGGTTGACCCCTCCAACTGCCCTGGCAATTCTCACCCTGACACTGCCATCTGGAACCGTTGACGGTTGCTTGCACGTGCGTGCGTGGGCTCGTCACTGTATGGTAACTTTTCTAGTTTAGGCTACTGTACATTGTTTTTCTAACTGAAATAACGGTCTAGTTACAAAATGACATCTATGGCCTTGTAGCCTATTGGCGCAAAGAGAGCCACGAAGTTGTTTTATTCTTTGTGGGGTGTTGACTAAGCCTCAAATTACAATCATTACAGCAACAGATTACTTATGCTACTACAGTAGCCTACATGCTGGTTGTTTTTCCCCTTTTAATTACAGAACCTGTAGTATATTCGTTATTACAACGACTGTCGTAATTACTAAGTATCGAGCTTGCTTAAATCTGAATTCCGCCGCTATGATTGAGATCAATTTTTTAAAATGCCAAATATTACAAAATTTGATGGTAGGTGTTCTTGAATAATATACCGGTTATTGGATGGTTTGCAAACATTTACCGGAAACAAAAGAAGAAAAAGATCTTGTGTCTAGTTTGGTGCAATATTATTCCGCTCTAGGCCTATGCACCTCATACTTTACAGACGTCATGGACTATTTACATCATGCTCCATTGCAGCGTTTTCCAAAAGTGTGATCCGCGCGATCATATCATGGCTCCATGAGGGGAAGACAAGACTTCCGTGAAGTATGAAAAGGATTCCGTGAAGCAGTGGCGTAGCAAGGTGTTTGGGGGCCCATGTGCAGGGTTTTCTTTGGTGGACCCATTCAATGCGTGAGCCCTCTCAATTTCAAGTAAAGGCTGCGCAAAACGCCTGGCTCTTTTGCTATAGGCCTAGACACTATTTGCATATTTCATTCTCGAAATTAATAGAAAATTAGCTCATTGCAATTTTTATCATTTCCTCCCATTTATTATATTTAGAAATTTTAAATTTATTCAGTCTACAAAAGAAAAATTGAATTGGAGCTTAAGCCAATAACACTTTTGATTTCAGTTTTGCGTATGTACGCCGAACATGTAGGCTAGACTTGATTAGGCCTACATTCTGAATACTCAGAAAGTAAAAAAGTGACTCTAACCGCCGGGGGCCCGTTCAGCCGTGGGCCCTGTGCGCTGCACGTGGTGCACGTCCTATTGCTACGCCACTGCCTTGAAGGAAGTCAATGGTTCCGTGAAGAAAGACAATGATTCCGAATGAAATTTGATGATTGCATGTGCTGTTACAATTTAAACCAGGCTTCCAGATGAAGACAATAAAAATGCCTCGGGATATTTCATTTAACGTAACTTAACTTCTAGGCTGATTTTAAGTGATTTTTGTGAACTGGAATTTTGTATGGATTATAGTTGTGCGTGCATATCCCAGTAAAAGTGATTACAGCTATTCGCAACTGTGCTATTAATATAGACCTATCTTGGTTTGATTCGCTGGCGCTACCTATAACAGACACATTTTGTTTCTCCATGAGTTTCGTCGATTTAACCTAGGCCTACTCGTAATTTCGTAAAGCAAGTCCCTACACCAATAGACATGCATAACAGTAAAATCTTGTTAAATTGGATCCATGGCAGCTCAGCTTTGAGTCTTTCTGAAGTGTTGCATTTACATATAGTTCTTTTTCTTTTTCTTTATCTCCTTTGCTAAGCAAATGTTTATTTTCATTCTAATCTACTGGCCTTAATTGTTAGCTACACCGGTAAGCGAGAACGGCATTCGTCTGTTGGTTGCAACGGACTGCGGTTCAAGCCCCGGGCTGGGATTTGACATTCAGAGATTTAGATATCTCGGGCTAGCACGCATGGGACGCAGGGGTGCAAGCTTTTGCGGAGCGACGTTGGGCAAGTTGCTTACCCATAATTGCAACTGGAAACCACCTAACTCATCTCATTCCCAGGAGCGTAGAGCCAATGAACCTGCCTTCTGACAGAGAACCATCATCATCATCATCATCATCATCATCATCATCATCATCATCATCATCATCATCATCATCATCATCATCATCATCATCATCAGAATGAAAGTTTAGTTTAAAGTTAGAACAGTTAGTAGGCTTAATTGTTGCATAGATCTTCAATGACCATTTCCTTAACAAAATTAAGAAATTCGTCATTGTTGTCAATACTTTCAAAACAGACAACTTTAATAATTACACGTAGATCATCCACAGCCCGGGGCTGTACATTCTGCCCAGCTGCTGCTTCAGCAATGTACAATGACGATGAGAAACTCGATTACGTGGTTGACATGTTGCCACTTAGCCATATTACATCACGCCCACAGTTCGAAGCATCCTATATAAAATTACCTGCCTTCAATTTAAAACTGACAAACCGCGGAATGATTGTAATTGATATAATGGCGGATGATAACAAGTTACAACATGCATCGAATTAAAAACTCGGCAGTTCGTGCCCAATTTCAAATGGACCCATATGAACCCATAGTCCATAGCGTCCTGCCACTCACTATCTTCGCTATATTTTCTCCACTATCTTCCTCCGGCGAACTTTGGTCCGAAGGCCTTGCTTGTTTTCTGATAAAGCGGTTATGGTTTCTGTAGGCTACAATTGTGGTTTCCGACTTTTCCCGCCAAGCTCTGTTCACTGAGCTACGAATTAGGCCTACCATATTATGATAGGAAGCATTTTGGACTGTTTGCACATATTTCGTTTTCAGATTTGCATCGACGTGAAATTGGGAAACTTTCGGACAAACAAATGCCTTTGACCTGTGGAAATATTTTTATGACTTAGGCGTATTGGCCCAATTTCAAATGGACCCATATGAACCCATAATAATGAACTCTGATGAGACGCAGTGATGACCGCATCCAATACTTAAGGCCGGGAGCACCAGATTTATATCTCCCCTTAAAGCTATCCGGGGATGATATAGGCCTATACCAGGTATCCGATTGGATAAACCATTCTATCCCAATTATTGAAAATGAGTATATTCGATGAATTTATGATTTAATAAAAACCTAGAATGTCTCCATTTGTTTTTAGCTTCCTAAGCAATGTCTAAACTTTACTTGATGCCATTAGTAAGCTGTGTAATTCAATCTTCAACATAGGCCAACACGACTGTTAGTAAGCTCTATTTTCTTTCAATTACACTTTGTGTTGTTCATTAATTTCTAATCTAAGTCTAAATAATCCTAACCAAGAAATAAAAAATCGATCGTCCAATCGAAAGCATAATATGCAACATCATGCGGACGTAGCAAATGATTATTAGGCTTGTTAGTAAGCACACTTTAGATATTATAATAGGCTGTAGACTAATTATTTTATATGCACCGGTCAAAAAAACCCAAAAGAAATCGTTCAAACTCGTTTATATGCATTGTGCAGGTCCAATATTTGACATGGCGACAGCTAGTCTATACGTTGAAAATATTAGTTAAAATTACTTTATCGGCATAAACAGTTATGAGATAATCACGGGTCAATAATTAATTATTGTCATTAATCGAAAGCACCACTAGAGATAGATGCAAAACCAATTATTATTATTATTATTATTATTATTATTATTATTATTATTATTATTATTATTATTATTATTATTATTATTATTATTATTATTATTATGGAAAAGTTGCTCAGCTGAATGTCATTCACAGCTCGGGGAGTAGTGGCAATTATTATTATTATTATTATTATTATTATTATTATTATTATTATTATTATTATTATCATTATTATTATTATTATTATTATTATTATTATTATTATTATTATTATTATTATTATTATTATTATTATTATTATTATTATTATTATTATTATTATTATTATTATTATTATTATATAGACCTATAATACATCCCATATTGTGAATATAATTGAAAGCAAGCCTAGAAGCTTTTATTGTTGTGATAGAGAAAATTGATCCAGTTCTATCCACATTTGCACACTTTGTTGACGTTTTTTGGAGTTTTACCGGTTGGGCAACTGGGGATGTAGCAGGCTGAGTTAGGCCAGCCAGCGACCATCCGACCGTTTAGTCCAACGGCGGCCGTGCATTTCCCGCTGTTGCACCAGAGAGCCTTCCCACCACAATCTGCGTGAGTTGTGCAGGTGCTTGGTGAAGGGGCGTAAGTGTAGATCCCTGGAATGTAGCTGTTGCTACATCCGTCTAGGCAGATTTTGTTCTGGAAGGGTTTCATGGGGTCATTATAATGGTGATTGGCAGGAACCCCAGAGTCACTCGGATAGTCCGTCTCTTTGTTGGTTGTCTGGATCTGTCGACATTTCTCCCACAGGTAATCGATGAAGCAGTGATGGAACCAAAAGGTTGGATCAATAACAGAACAGCTAATAACCGACATGTGACCATACACAAATACGTGAACAGCGCCGTGGTAGTTTTCGAAATTGTTAGAGGTGTATGGCGTCATAAGTGTGGTGAAACTAGAACAAGCGGCATAGATATTGCTCAGTTTTGTTGGGTTAAATAGATAACTGTTTCCTCCAACATCTCGAGTGAGTGTCGCCCCTTCGGAAGTGCAGTCGGATGGATACGCCGGTTGATTTGCAGCAAATCCAGTCGTTACGACCCCATTGCTGTTTCCCCAATATTCGGCTGTCCAGAGACAAGACTGAGCGGCGTCAGGCAACGGATAGTCGAGCGACGAATCCCAGTAGCACAATTCGACGGACGGATCGTAAAGCTTCAGAGCATTGGTAAATCTGCATCAACATAATACGGAATAGTCTGCATTTATTGAGTTCCCGGACAATTCGGCACCGGACAATTCGGACCGGACAATTCGGACCGGACAATTCGGACCCGGACAATTCGGACTGAACAATTCTTTGCTGCCCAAATTCGTGATGGGACTTCTCCATCACCCAAAATGTATACTGTCGAAACTAATATTAATCTGACACCTCACTATCTATCGGGCATAAAAAATTATGGGCCTATAGGTATGAAACTTACATTTATCTAAATGAGATGCCTAAAAGTTGATAATTTACTGAATTTAGCTACTAATTTCAGTGTCCTATTTCTGTTATTGGATAAATTTTAGAAGACCAGACAATATTTTCTTGGTGCCATATAATTATAGTTCATACCATTGATAAATAAAAGTTTCATAGCCGTAAGAGCAATATTTTTACGTGCACTCCGAATTTTCCGGTCCGAATTGTCCGGCCCGAATTGTCCGGCCCGAATTGTCCGGCGCCGAATTGTCCGGACACCATAGTGAATATTAACTGCCAGATATTTCTAAATGCCTATGCAGGAGAAAAGCAACTTTTCCTATATGTAGAACACGTTGATCAGTGTGATCAATATTTCCAGCCTCAGTGTTAAAGATAAAATGCAATTTGACTTCGAGAAGCTTTCTACAGCGTGGTCTATGAAAAATCTGAGGTGTTTTTGTCAATGTCTTGGCCATAAGTCCGAATTTCTATATCAAATTCTACAGGTTTAAAGTCATTTCATGTGTACGTACATGGCCAAAATTAACCAAAATGTTTCAAACAGAACAAAAGTTCTTTTGGTGAGACCTCCCATTGACGATTCAAAAACATAACGCAGCAAAAAGTAAGAAAACAGCGATTTTATTAAGTCTCGTCTCAAATAACTGTCATCAATTAAACTTGCGTTCAATGTGTCCACCATCAGTGTCCACACTTGTTATGAGTCGCTTTGTAAGCTTGTATTTCTTGATGGCGAGTCTTTTTCGGGCAAGTAAGCCGTGTAAATATTAACCTGTGCTCAGCACTTCACTTCGGCGTGAAACTCCGATGCTAGCAGTGGCGCAACTAGGGGGGGGTGCTGGGGGGTGCAGGGGGGGTGCTTGAGCACACACCCCGGGCTAAAAAGGTGACCCACACAATTTTTCCAAATCCGATGAGTTTTTGTGTGTGGGGTGGGGGGGGGGGGTAGGGATCTTTCGGCATTTCAGTATTTCAGATTGCACAATCAAGCAAGTTCCTTGATTCTTCTGTACTGTAATAAAATTCGTGGTTCATAAAACACTAGATTTAAGTGTTTAGCTGGTCTACCTGAGTTTGTCTGGGTCTCGAGAATTTGTCTAGTTATCAATATTATTAAAAGCATTAGCGATATGCCTGTGCCTTTACATTACAGTGTCTCACCAATTTATTGATAATATGTCACGACTTAATTGATAGTACGCATGTGTGCTATTTTATTTGGACCTATAATATAGTTATTGTTTTCCTTCAAATATAATTATATTCAGCTATGTTTGATCTAGACATTTCCTGCGGCGAAAACGTTCAGAAATGAAAATTTTTCCCCATAAAATTTGACAAAATGATAGTAGTTTTTAGTTGCTGTTTATTATATTGAATTACATAAACTACCATATTATCGGCCTACCATGATCTTATTTCCTACTATATTATAATGTGCTTAAGTTACTGCCATAGCGGATATTTAGGGCGATAGAGGAGAAGTAATTAACTGTGAAGCAACAGTCTGAACTTCTGAAGTTTTAAGCCCCAAAGTTTGTGGTA
Organism: Lumbricus rubellus; assembly: GCA_945859605.1. Classification (NCBI taxonomy): domain Eukaryota; kingdom Metazoa; phylum Annelida; class Clitellata; order Crassiclitellata; family Lumbricidae; genus Lumbricus; species Lumbricus rubellus. The sequence continues at coordinate 15,623,770 of OX243811.1, read as the reverse complement.
AGGGGTGGAGATGCTTATATTCCCAATATGCCATAAATATTTCATAAATATTATTATACATTTCTGCAGTGTAATCCACTGTTTATCCATAATGAACAATTTTGTTAAGACAACTGTTACAGGCTAAAATGCTGGCATTACATCATGTGTAAATAAAAAATTCTTAGACGATGGAAGGGGCATTTATTGAAATCCTATATATCGTCTCTGAGCACTAAAATCATGAGTTATTTAGTAAAAATGACAGCTTTAAAAGTCACGGTGTCGTGAGGGTCGGTTAAGGTTAGTTTTAGGGTTAGTGCAGTCATTCTGACAGGTGCACATACTCAACACATAGAACGGACATGGAAAGCATGATTGGGGGTGAATTAAAAAACAAGTACCCTAATATCTATGACTATCAGCATTAAAAATGAGCAGTTTTATTAAGATGACAGCTTAAAGGCCTACCATTACACTATGGAAATCAAAAAATTAAACAATGAAGAGTGGCATTGAAGTCTTTACACCATGTCCTTCAGCAATGATATGAAAAATTTCGTTAAAATGACAGCCTAAAATGATACCATTGCAGTGTGGAAATAAAAATTCTGTGCTGGGAGAGGAAGCCCATCCCCCTGCCTAAACCCCTTTCCCTGCTAGGCCTATGTTGAAATCTGAAATCACTCTTTTTATCAGCACTGAATTAATAGAGTTATTTTGCTAAGTTGACATCTTAAAATGGTACCATAGGCTAGCTAATAAACGTGGAATCTCAGAAAAATATATTTTTGTTAAATTGTGAGTATAGGCTATTCGTTGAAGTTTAGACCACTCTTATCAGCACTGAAATAGTATAGCAATTTTTGCTTTAGATGGCGGCTTAAAATGCTACCATTGCAATGTGAAAATTAGAACATTTCTAAGTGAAGAGGGGACATCCCCTCCCAAAGCCACTGCCCTCTCGGCACCACGTGCTGCGGAAATTTTCCGTCGGATGCTCGATTTTCACCAGAAACCTTGATTCCCACTGGTTATTGGGGAGAGGCAGGCGCGGATTTAGAGGGGGCGGAGCCGGTGTACGCCCCCCTAAACCTGCAGCAAATGTTCTCAAACTAAACTGACTTAAGACTAATATAATTGCAATTTGGGAATAGGATGTTTGAAGTAGCTGGACCGGCAGAATGGAGCTCTCTTACCGTATTATGTATCCAAGTATTACCACAATAATTCACATTTTGCTGCTCACTTCTGTCACGGCTTGCAGTGTTGAGCGAGCAAATTCTAGTCTGCGATTTGTGAAGTCGTGTTTCCGAAGTACAATGAACGAGGACAGATTTAATGCACTCATTTTATTGTTTGTCCACAAGGACATCAAGTTAGACATTGATGACATTATCAAGGCCTACGCCAGAAAGCATCCAGGGAGAATGACACTGCTTAATCCACTGGCATGTGACACTTAATTATTTCCTTTTTGGATCAAGGGTTGCATGATCAAAACCGTTAACTGATTTATAATCGTTTCACTGTTAACCTTCAGTGGAGACCAGTGGTTTTATATGAGAAACTATATATTTTTTTAAAGTTCCAAAACATTTTCTATAAAAAGGATCATTTTAGTGTGGCGTGATCTAATTTCATATATATTTACAAGGCTTAAAGTGTGCCAGGACGGTCATGGACGGCGTCCTGGCACTTATTTTCGAGGCAGGACGCCGTCCTATGACTTATTTGGCCAGCACTACCAGGACGATCGTCCATGACTGCATGGACGGCGTCCATGCAGTTACAGACGACCGGCCATGACTGCCTAAAAATGGCTCCATTGAGTCCATTTGAGATCGACACAGCCAAAAATGCGCTGGTCGCTGCATGGGGCTCCGCCCCCAGACCCCACTGGGGGGAGCTTACTGTAAAGAAAAAACCTTTCTCTTTTACAATAACATTTTAATTTTTATTATTATCCAGGTAGCTTGCGACACTGAAAAACGACTTATTCTTAAAACTTTCGCGACTTCGTCGTTCACAAATAGCTGGCAAACAAGAGCCTAAAAATGGCTCCATTTAAGATCGAAACAGCCAAAATGCGCTGGTCGCTGGGGCTCCGCCCCAGACCCCGCTGCGGGAGCTTGTGACGCTCCCCCAGACCCCCTAGTCGGGATGGGCTTCGTGCCTTCGGCACTCGCAACTTCCCGTCTTCGGCGCTGCCACTGACGACCAATTAGGCCTACAATAAAGCGTCATGGCACTTTTTTACACTTTAAGCACTGTATATGTATATATATATATATACATGTATATATATATATTTACGGGATTGGATTGGTAGTATTTACGCCCCCCCCTAACCACAAACCCTGGATCCGCCCCTGAGAGGCTAGATTAAACACTTGTTATTAATTCCGCCAAGACCTTTGTCATATCTAAACAAAGGGAGAAAGCACATGTTTGAAGTCCTAAACCCTGTTTTTCAGACGTTTTCACGACTAGCTTGCTCATAAATACAGCTGTCAAACAAGAGCCTGAAACGCGCTCTAGCTGATGTCAAAAGTAAAAAAATACGCTGGTTTCTGGGGCTCCGTCCCAGACCCCGCTGGGGAGCTTACGACGCTCCCCCAGACCCCCTAGCCGACATTGACCTCGTACCCTCGGCACTCGCTGTTTCGCGCCTTCGGAGCTTACACTAAAAATTCTGAGCACCCCCAGGAAAATGTTCTGGTTGCGCCCCTGGATGCTAGGTCCGCGCTGCAGCCGGGAGCGCATCGGAGTAGGCCTATAGAGCTTGAAGCAGCGCTATCACAAGTGCACATACAAACAAACAAACAAACAGTCTGCAGTGATTTGTTAAATATCTGGGCGAACGACTCCCCATTTCTTTCTCCACTTCATGTAGAAATGTTGGATGTAGTTCATCGATGCCTCTAGGCTCTAGCCAGTGTTTAGTCTTCCCTCCCCCAGTCGTTCCACCACCTTTTCCTTAGTCAACATAATATAGCCTATGCTATTTTAATATTCTTCCACCAAAATAATGTCTAAAAATGTTTGTTTGGATCCAAGAACGTTCTCAGACGTTCAAATTTAAACATTGAGCTGAAATAACTATTCAGAACTTCATTAGATTCTACATCATCATCATCATCATCATCATCATCATCATCATCATCATCATCATCATCATCATCATCATCATCATCATCATCATCATCATCATCATCATCATCATCATCATCGTCATCGTCATTATCATCATCATCATCATCATCATCGTCACCACCACCTTCATCATCATCATCAACAGCAGCAGCAGCATCATAATTAGATTATTGTCGTGATTTTTATCTACTGTAAAATTTCACTCAGAAAATTTCATAAGAATTTCAAAATTAAATTAATATTTCTGGGAGATGTTATTTCTGAGGACTTCGCCTATTAAAGTTGTCTGAATTAAACACTGTCTCGGAGGATTCTCTATAGATTCTAGAATAATTAGATTCTCTGCGGGTAACGAATTTATTCTGAAAGATATCCGCCTGGAAAGAATCTGTTTCGATATAGTATCTCCGGGGAAAACCTTTGGGGGAGACTGTGTCACGTGACATCGGTTTCGTTGAGGAGAACGAAAAAGCACGAAAGGATGGGAGGGATTAGGGTGGAGAGTTTTGGATGGATTATGATAAGAAAGTAAAAGCAACAGAGTAGGTTATATATTCCAGTCGTAGGCTATACGTTACCGCACGAGAAACTCTCGATGAAATCCTGGAAAGCACGGACCGAAGTGAGCATCTGGTGCCGATGCTGATCTATGCTGACCTATGAAGACTTGGTAGCGAGTGCTGAGTGCAGTCACGGAGGTTTTATTGGTGAAGAGCCATTTAAAAGCGTTGTGCAGTGTGGTTCGTTCAGCGTCGGTCAAGGTCCGACATTCCTTTCTTATTCCACCGGAAGTGGCGGCCAACGTCGGCATCCCTTCGCTGAGCTTACTTCCCATTTTGTCAAAAAAGGTTTTATCTGATCCCTTTAAGGGTTTGGCTGGGTGTTTCTTTTGATCAAACCAGTCCGCCCTCTGAAGTTCATTGCATTCTTTATCAGTGGCGCACTTTTTTCTAGCAGCGCCCACTTCCCCACACCAACATAGGCCAAAAATGACGACTAGCATCCACTTCATGGTGGCTGTGTTTTCCACCTGTTTTCTTAGTGCAGGATGCCTATCAAAAAACGTCAGAAGTATTGTAAAAATCGCTCTGTTTAGAATGTTGAACAAATCAGTCACCAGAACTTTGTCTACAGTTACAAGAACAGTAGCCTACCGGTAAACAATAAGAACTTACTAACGAATGATCAAGATTCCAGATGTCATTCCAATCCCTCATGATTCTTTAGATCTCAAGGTTTCATTGAATAAGCTTTTAGCCTAATATTCCTTCGTAAAACAGGACAAAATTAGTTTGAACCATAAATTAGCTATTCGTCGTAGGTTCTGCATCAAATGTAGGAGTTTAATCCACTGTTAAGATATGATATAATACAGAAACATTGTCTAATATGCTACCGTAACTCGTCTACGCGAAATGAACAATTTCATTATTTAAATTTTATTACTAACCTTTTCACTTGGTAGGCCCTATTGTTGAATCGGCAAATGCCTGAGCCTCAAACAATCACTATGCAGTGCTGTTTTGTCTGAAGACGAACAGAAATCGAATCGTTCGTTTCTTTTAAAAACCTTTTTGATTAATTTGGTCGACTCTCCCTCTCTCTAATTAAACGATCAATAAGCTATTATTATCTACGTTGTTAAATATCGTCTTCTATCGCCACTTCGTTAATGATAAGACATGTTCACAGACTTTGTTCTTGCCATACGTGCACCAGTTTTCTAGAGAAATTATAATCGAATATTGATCATAACAAAGCGGCACTACAATAATTATTATCAACAAACTTATTCAATTAGCCTGCAACGAAATAGCGACGATTCATCACAGTTGCAAATGTCTCTTCTTCAGTCTTCTGCTGTTGAGCAGGTTTGTGACATGGATGATCTGGTGATCATCACCGACCTCCACCATGATCACCAAGAGGAAGGCGCAGGACAGAGCGGGATGGCGCCGCCATCCCGCTCTGTCCTGCGCCTTCCTCTTGGTGGTACCATATACATCTCCGTTATCGAGATTATATCATGTCTTGGGAAGTAGCCGAGGTGGTTTCCCGTTGCCTTCCTCGCGGTTTGAGTAGTGACCTTCTACGCCGCTCACGTTGGCCATCTGTTTCAGGGTTCCTGCTGAGCCTTTCCACCTCGCGTAGCGCCCAAGGTGGTACTTCGGAGACCTTCACCACTGATGGCAAAGCCTCAGCAGGAAATCCCCTACTCGGCTGTTACGCCCCCCACCGCGGCGAGATGTGAGTCGGACTTTGGGTGAACAAATGTAACGACAAGATAACGACATTTTCTAATGAGGAGCAGACGAATTCGTAGGATGCATAATAATTCCGATTTCAAAGAGTATACGGTCTAAACCAAAATTAAAACCAACAATCAATATTCTATCCAATAGGCCTAGTCCTAAGTCATATTTAAAATATTGCTGGATGTAGGCTAGATGGTGCCTCGGGAGTCGGGAATCTTTCATTTAGCATTATTAACTAAACTTTATGCAAGGTTGGTTTCTGTTAATTGAAGCCGCATATGGATAATTATAGTTGTGTTTATCCCAGTATATAAAAGAGATTTCAGCTATTCGTAACGTGCTATTAATTTATACCTATTTTGATCTGAATCACTGGCGCCACCTATTCCTGACATATTTTTTTCTATCTTGCTCTGTCGGCTTTAACCTAATCATTATTTCGTGAAACAAGTTCCTATTAACCCTACCAATAGGCAGGGTGTGAATTGCCGGGGGGTGGGTGGTTGTGATAGTCCAACAACCCCAGTCTTTCTTACGGTCACATAAGTTTTATTAATGTCCGCATTGCACACCCAAAGTCCTCACAAATCAACGTCTGACCCCACACCAGCTATTTTTCCACGAGATTCTCATACCACCATTAGGCTCATAGTATTGACATGCATAACAGTAAAATCCTGTTAGGCTATATTGACACCAGCTCAGCTTTGTGTTGCATACCTATAGGTGATCATTTTAAAAAGTTCTTCTGGGTCTACATCATTTCTCCTTTGCTAAACAAATGCTTATTCTCTTCCCAATCAGAATAAAGTTTAGCTGAAAGTTAGAAATAACGCAGGCATAATTGTTTCGTGGATCTTCAATGACAATCCCCTGAACACAATAATTAAGTAATTTGTCATTGTTTTCAATACTTCCAAACAGTACGAATTTAATTATACGCAGACCACCCACAATCCCACATGCAGCCAAGGACCGTATACATTCTGCCCACATTCTGATTTAGTCAATATTATACACTGATGATGAGAAACTCGATTACATGGTTGACATGTTGACTCTATGACATGTTGACTCGATTACATGGTTGACGTGTAATTAGGCCTACCTGTTGCCAGTTAGCCATAATCACGCGCACAGGTCATAGCATCTTGTGGAAATACACCGGGAGCCAAAAAATTGTAAGTCAATCTGTTTTTCATATCTAAAATGCCTGATAATAACCATATGCGTAGGTGACATTTCAGTAGTGGGGGGCAAAAATGAGACTTTTGCCCGAAAACGTTTTGTCATCCGGCCGAAATCTTAAGAAAAATTCCCGTTACGTTTGCCCGAAAATTCTGACGACCTTTTTTTAGTCATCCGGCCGAAATCTTCTGAAATTTCTCGTTACTTTTTGCCCGAAAGGTCTGACGACCCTTTTTTGTTCGGGCAAGTCTGATTTTTCGGGCAAACAGACCCGAAAAAATAAAAAAAGGCAAAAAATTTAAGACTTTTTTTAATTTTTCCGGGTCTGCTTGCCCGAAAAATCAGAATTGCCCGAAATTTGGGGGCATTTGCTCCCCTCTGGACCCCCGTCTCCTACGCCTATGCTGATAACATATCATGCTAAAATTTTGCAAATATTTAGAGTTTGGACCAGGAATATGATTCCAAGATTTCATGAGATAACGCTATCAGGCTATTGTGTCCTAGCTGTCTATGAACGATAAAGTCATGAAAATTTCAAGAGGAAATCGTTTTGCAGAGTCGTAGATAATACTACTAGGATAACAAAGTCAAAGTTTTATTTTAAAAGAAACAGAGCCTGGTTTCGTCTTTACCATAACCATAAAAGTTAAACGTTCAGGCCTATACTATCTATTCTAGAGCATCAATGAACAGATAGTTATGTGATGTGTATACGGCCTACATGTACATCTGTTGTTCTGGATCTAAGCAATTCTAGATGGAGGTCAGTGGGACTATTATTTGATACAACGCTACAACATGAAATTCTCGCATATATAAGCAAGTGCAAATACAATGGACCATGTGCTTATAATTATATTATATATAAACAATACATCGCCAATCTGCTGTACAGTCAGTGAGTAGGCCGTATACAACAAGTGTGGTGCAGGTGCCTTTAAGTTACACGATAGGATGCCCACAGCTGCTGAGATAATCCGAGATTTTTACGGTTACAGATGCCCGGTCTTACTACAAAGTCTTTGTTTCTAGACAAAACGAAAGATTTCCAGATCACCGATAGTATATATAAATAATAATTATGTCCGATTCAGAGCTGCTACAGTAACTTCTGAATCGGTAAGGCTTATAGTTACAGGTTGTTGGAATTGGATGTGAAAGCGCATGGGTCTGTTTATGCTTGAGTGCAGAGTAGATGGACCTTGGATACATACGATCCAACATACGAATCAATTAATTCTGACGGTAAACATCTCACCTCTATCATAGTTGTGAATTTGGTGGTCTCTGAAACGCCGCCACGTGAAACCCCAACATACACTGTGTCCACGATAAAGTAGAACGCACAATAAAGTGTCATAACTCGGTAAAAAAGTTTAGTATTTGTCTGAAATTTTAAACACAACAACAGTGGCCATAGGCGTAAGAGGCGGGGGGTGCAGGGGGGCAATTGCCCCCCTAATTCGGGCAAGTTTGGTGGATTTTTCGGGCAAAAACCCCGGACGACTAAAAAAAAAAGGTCGTCAACAACTTTCGGGCAAGTCAGGTTTTTCGGGCAAACACGGACCCGAACGACTAAAAAAAAAGGTCGTCAACTTTTGGGCAAGTCAGGTTTTCCGGGCAAACCCAAACCCGAACGACTAAAAAAACAACAAAAAGGTCGTTAACTTTCGGGCAAGTCAGGTTTTTCGGGCAAACACGAACCCAAACGACTAAAAAAAAGGGCGTCAACTTTTTGACGGATGTATTTTTCGGGCAGAAGTTCAATCTTTGCCCCCCCCCCCTGCTGAAAACTCCCGTACGCCTATGACAGTGGCCATATGTACACGAGTTCCTAAAGCCGATTAGAAATATTCTGTAGTTTGTCAAATTTATGAGCGTTTGAGATGCAGTACCCAAAAATGCAACTTTCCAACAAGGAAAAGCTGAAAAGAAGTAAAATTCAGCTAAATATGGTGCTCAAAATGTCTTTTTTGTTCACGTACACACGACCATAGACGTAGAGGCTACTGTTTGATGTCCGGTCGATGATCACCTGCTGGGTCTTGTTTGGGAGGGGAGGGGAGGGGAGGGGAGGGGAGGGGAGGGGAGGGGAGGGGAGGGGAAGGGAGGGGAGGAGAGGGGAGGGGAAGGGAAGGGGAGGGGAGGGGAGGTGAAAGGGGAGGTATGGTTGGATGCTATTTTCAGCCACAGCAACGCGTGGCCGGGTACGCTAGTTATTTATAAAACAATTATTTATTTTAAGTAAAAAAGAGAAAAGCGTTTTCAGAGGCTTGGGCATTCTCTATTCTCTGTTTAGCAATTTGTCATTAATTATTAGGTCTATGTAATTATTTTAACTGTCAAATATATCAGAAAATAATTGTTTTTTTTAATTTGTTGTCTTTATGCACACAAAAAACCAAAGCAGCGTGATTACAAAGAGGAGAAAGAGAAGAATTTTCAAAAACTGAAATGTTGCAGAAAAAGAAAGTTATGACCTATTCGTCAAAATGCAATTAGCCTACTGGTAGATTAATCTCCGAATCTAATGTATCATCGCTGTTTTTTTTAAAGTACATTACGTATTTCGTTTCCTCAACGGTCAAAACAGACTGGCAATTTTTTCCGATATAAAGTTCCGACCGAATCTTCCTCAATCGAATTTCATCCGACTGTCTCGGATTGTTTCTTCAGATGCCAAAACATTCTTTGTTTCTCTTACTGATTTATTGTAGTATATATAATTATATATATATACATAATTAAATAGAAAAGAATATAACAGAATATCTTAGTAGATGTATTACATTACAACAATATATATATATATATCATATCATATTGTATCATACCACATTAAATCAATTCACATACCCGGTATACGATTACATGTGTATATAACTATACATGTATATAGCAAGCGACATCTAGGAATATTATGAACTATCTAAAATATTACAGAAGTCTGTGAATGGGAATATGAGATTTCCAATGCCTGGAGAGTCTGCTATGGCACCATAGTCCAGCATCAGCATCTTCTGATGCTGCATAGGAAGAGAAAGATGAAGAGGAGGATGGTGAACTATCTCTGCTTCAGCTACATCTGCATGTCTTCCTTGTTCTTTCCGCTGAACAGAGAGAATGTTCTAAAGATGACCGTACACGTCGACAGAAGCAGAAGTGAAACAACGACCATCAGAACAACGGCTTTGATCAACTGCATCTCATTAAGAAGTCCCCACGTTGCAGCCCCATCCTCCCCATCCACATCGCCCCCATTCCCACCCAGTCCTCCTAATTCCCCTTTCGATCGGCCGAAGTCGGAGAAGTTTCCCAGCTGCATTGCTGTTGCATTGCTTGTCACGTCCGACAGATTATTGCTGATGGCTTCAGACAGACGACCGGATGTGACGTAGAACAGTTGCTCGATGACTCTTCGCTCGGAAGAACCGTTATCGACAGTACTTCCGTCTCTTAGTTTGAAATTGCGAAACTCTCGGACAAACAAATGCCTTTGACTTGTGGAAATATTTTTATGACTTAGGCTATTGGCCCAATTTCAAATGGAAACATAAATGGTGTTCAAAATGTCCTTCTTGTTCACGAACCCACGACCATAGACGTAGAGGCTACTATTTGATGGTCCGGTCGATGATCACCTGGTCAAACAGCTGCCACTCTTCAATCAGACGCGCCCTACGGTTATCGATGTCATGAATACGGGAACGAAAAACGCGCTACTCTGGTACATGCACCCGGATCGAGGTCTGGACTGCTGGACGGCCACAGCTGCGGATATGAAGCCGAGTGTTTTGCGGGACAGCTACTACACTACAACGTCTACGGTCGTGTGTTCGTGAACAAAAATGACATTTTGAGCACCATTTTGAGCTGAATTTTGCTTCCTTTCAGCTTTTGCATGTTGGAAAGTTGCATTTTTCGGTGCTGCATCTCAAACGCTCATAAATTTGACAAACTACAGAATATTTCTAATCGGCTTTAGGAACTTGTGTAACTATGGCCACTGTTGTTGCGTGTAAAATTTCAGACATATCCTAGACGTTTTGACCGAGTTATGACAATTTTTTGTGTTTTCTACTTTATCGTGGACACAGTGTAGCCTATAATATTGTAACTTATGAAATGGATACAGACAATATTTATTATTTCTCCTCAAATAGGAGTACCGTAGTTTCCCAAACAATACCCAGCAGGCTACATAATTATGGCTCGGCACTCGCCAACAACTCGCAAAACTTAACTTATAAGCCTTATCTATAGAGTTTCCTGGGATTACATTTGCCTCCACTGTTCGGGACCATTTGGCATGCTTATTAACATACTAACATAGTCTAAGCTTACACTACGTGACTATTTGAAAAGTAGAGGGGGTGAATTCCTTGAACTGAGGCTGGAAGGAGGAACCTGTGGGATAAAGATCCTCCCATTTATGTAAATGGAAATGCTTCTCCAAACACTCTGTGGAAGACAGTGCATTTGCAACGGTTTCGATTCCTTTAAGACACTCCGTTGACTGAATGTGAAACCCATGTAGCTGTATCAGTAAACTAATGACATTTATTTAGCGTTCAAGTGAATGCTAGACAATAAATTACTGTTATGAGACACTAAACATCTTTCTGGGTGAAATTGTGCTTGGAACATAGAAAACTTCAGCTCCAGGCGGTCAAATTGCACTTGTTATAGGCCTACACAACGTGAAAACTGAGAACCATAGATCTACATTTTGAAACCTCTATGAAAATACCATGTTCTTAATGTCCTGATTAGCGTTTCTCAAGCTCTTGCAAAAATTGGACCGTGACAACTGAGATGTACTGATCATAGTGGTATGCCCCCTCCTGCCAAAATATCTGCGGGTATCCATCACGGTGTCCGGTTAGTTGAGCGATCGCCTTTGGGTTAACGAGTTTGACCCCCCCCTCTCAAACCACGAGTATCGTATCTCATCTACACATTTGGTTAAGCGTCTCTCGCAGCACAGACTATTCAGAGGCGCTCTCAGCACAGAAGGTCCGGGGGAACGAAAAAACGTCTTGCAGGAAATAGCACAGACATGAGCTTAGCCGGTAGAAGAGGGGAAGACAAGAATTCCATGTGCATGAATGGACAATGGACAAATAATTATCACAGCAGTTGCCCGTCTTAATTGAACCAAGGCACTCCAAATGCGAGTGGCAAAGAGGTCAGAACCTTAATTCGGCAGAGCGGAAGTGGCGAGCAGATATCGCAGAGAGAGGCTTATGTAGATGTACATGTACATGTAGGCTATGTGGTTGATTCAGTTGATTCCGAGATTATATAGTCGGAGAGATAGTTGGAGACAAGTACCACGTTGGTATGTGGAGAACAGGAGGATTATCTTGTAGACTAGGCCCTGTACTGAATCGGAGAGGTGATATCAAGCCAGTGTAAGAGCATACTATAGTGAGCAAGTCCTTCAAAAACTCACAATATTGTTGAGAACCATACAATGATGCCATACAATGCATTTTCACACGTATCCACCTTTCGTAGGTTACCAGTTTGTCAATATTATTGCCGACGCGATCATACAAATCTTGGTGAAAAACGATCAGTTCTTAAACGTCTTAGTTTAAGTGGTACAGTAGACCAGCACACTCGATTCTATTGAGGTACTCTTCAGCACTGTTTCTTTGGCTACCATAAAGTATATCCAAAGTTGCGCTTTAGGCCTACTAGATCAGGGCTTTCACGTGATTGTCTTGATTTGCAGCAATAATTCCATAACTGAAAATTTCATGGCAACTAGTCCTATAATAATAATTGCTTACGTGATAGGCCTATGCGGTTCTAAAGTCATTGCATAATGTGGTCAGAGTTTTCTTTTCGAAACGACAAAGTTCAAAGTCAAAAATAAATTGCCAGTTATTTCATTTAATTTTCAAGTTGGCTTTAAACAAGATGGTTCATAGATATTATATAGATATAAATATTATGATTCTGAATGGCAAAGACAAATAATTAACCAGTTACTGTGCGCCCCATACCTTAAACATAACTGAGAGCAAATCTAAACCTTTCTTATATTAATATTCTTACAAAACAAATCTTTCCAGGTCTACGAAGAACATGTGCAAACAGTGTGGTCGTTTATTGGAGTGGCGCAACCAGTAATGTAGCAGCCGCTATCCGGCCAGTTGGAGCCCATCTGACCGCCTTCACGCACGCAGGCTGTGCATTTCCCGCTGTTGCACCAGAGAGCCTTTCCACCACAATCTGCGTCAGTTGTACAGGTGCTTGGCGATGGCGCGTAAGTGTAGATCCCTGGAATGTAGCTGTTGCTACATCCGTCTATACAGGTCTTGTTCACGAAGGGCTTCATGGGATCATTATAATGGTGATTCGCAGGAACTCTTGAGTCTCTCGGATAGTCCGTTTCTTTGTTGGTCGTTTGTAGTGCTCGACATTTTTCAAACAGGTAATCGATGAAGCAGTGATGGAACCAAAAGGTTGGATCGTTAACAGAGCAGCTGATAACCGACATGTGACCATACACAAATACGTGAACACTGCCGTGGTAGCTTTCGAAATTGTTAGTGGTGTATGGCGTCATAAGTTTGGTGAAATTAGAACAAGAGGCATAGATAGTGCTAATTTTGGTGGGGGTAAAGAGATAGCTGTTTCCTCCGACATCTCGAGTGAGTGTCGTCCCTTCGGAAGTGCAGTCTGATGGATATGCCGGTTGATTTGCAGCAAATCCACTCGTTACGACCCCATTACCATTTCCCCAATATTCGTCTGTCCAGAGACAAGATTGAGAGGCGTCAGGCAACGGATAGTCGAGCGACGAATCCCAGTAGCACAATTCGACCGACGGGTCGTAAAGCTTCAGCGCATTGGTAAATCTGTATCAACATAATGCAGAATAATCTTCATTGAATTTAGCTGCCAGATAGACTTATTCTAAAGGGCGGGTGGACCTGGGTTTGGGGACGAAAAATCTAAATTTCCCGAGCAACGCCGGGTACCCCAGCTAGTAACTTATAAAACAGGTCAATCACTGCGCCCGCCTCAATGTTAGGCCTATACAGGCCTATGCAATTTGTCTTCGAGAAATCATTCTACATTCTAAGTATAGGCCTATGTTGACGTATGATAGAGCTTTGCGACCATTGGGTGAATGTATACAAGGCGTGAAAGTCACAAAATAGGCTTTAGATTCACAAAGGCAGCCTGAAATATTATGAACTCATTGCGCTGCACTAACCATAATTTAAAAAAACACACACCACAATACAACTTGTCAGCCCCTAGACAGATTTTGACGGACCAAAAAAGACCTAGACATAGACGACCTGGAGAGGCGCGTACATTGAGGCATTAATATTGTAATCGTGAGCAAGGCCGTAGTTGAACACCTAGTAAAATAACATAGTCGCTACAATACTACATGGATTCCCAATTTTAGTAGTTTTGTAGGCCTATATTTCTTGCCTGGTTTGTGTAGCCTACCATCTGTTCATCTATGCCAGGACTCTTGTCAGTGTGTATATTTTTATCAGTTCTTCCACCGCCCTTTCCCAGTCCACATAAGCTGTGCAGGGCTGAAAGTGGTTTTAAAAAGTTGCCGGGTCGGACTTTAGCAGACTAGCCGACGCCCATGCACTGGCGTCTTCAGGATTTTCCGAAAAAATATCTGACGACATTTTAAAAATTGAATTGTTTTAGTCATCCGGCTGAAACTTCGTGAAATTTCATCCTAAGACAAGTTCTTTCAAAACTGACAACAATGCCAACAGTCGTTGAACGTTGGCAGGGCTGTTTGTGAGGAAATTTTAGAACTGTACAACCCCTTCTTTCCTTCCCATCCTCCATGGTAAATTACTTCCAATCGAAGGACATTGACCTTTTTTATTAGTTTTAATTGTACAAAAGCTTCTATGACTGCATAAAATTAATAGATTTAGAATTGCACATTTTGTGTACAACTGCACGTTAAAAAAAGCCCTGAACGTTGGGTAGAATTTTCACAATAATTATTGTGATGCTCCAAATTTTCAGAAACTGGTTGGATACGGTTTAGCAATTCCGATTAGAAATGCACAAGTTGAATTAATTTTTTCATTGACGAAAATTCTTTGGTATTGATGAACGCAACAGGATGAGATCTGATCTGGCAAAAGCTGAACAGCTACTGTGTGTGAAAGTCAATTTCGATCAATCTTGCGGAGACTTCATACATGTACATCATGTTGTGGGTGGTGCAGAAATTTATGATATGATTCCGACATCTATGTCATAATTTGAACGGATATAAAGACACGAATCTTTCAATTTCGTCAGCCGATATTAAAGTTTACGAGCAAATTTTTATGGATTTTTGTAACAAAGTACTTACTTTGGAACTTTTCTATTAGAAGGTGCCTAATAGGTGTCCGCGTTAAAGTAGAACCCACAATAAAGTATCATAACTCGGTCAAAATGTTTATGATTCGCCTGAAATTTTACACACAACAACAGTGGCCATAGTTACACGATATCCTAAAGCCGATTAGAAATATTCGTGAGTTTGTCAAATTTATGAACGTTTGAGATGCAGCACCGAAAAATGGAACACGAACACACCGTATTCATCACATTTCCAACATGGAAAAGCTGAAAAGAAGTAAAATTCAGCTAAATATGATGCTCAAAATGTCATTTTTGTTCACGAACACACGACCATAGACGTAGTAGTGTAGTAGCTGTCCCGGAAGACACTCGGCTTCATATCCGCAGCTGTGGCCGCCTAGCAGTCCAGACCTCGATCCGGGTGCATGTACCGGAGTAGCGCGTTTTTCGTTCCCGTATTCATCACATCGATCTCTTCTGATTGAAGAGTGGCAGCTGTTTGACCAGGTGATCATCGATCGGACCTTCAAACAGTAGGCTAGCCTCTACGTCTAGGGTCATGTGTTCGTGTACAAAAATGACATTTTGAGCATCATATTTAGCTGAATTTTACTTCTTTTCAGCTTTTCCATGTTGGAAAGTTGCATTTTTCGGTGCTGCATCTCAAACGCTCATAAATTTGACAAACTCACGAATATTTCTAATCGGCTTTAGGATCACGTGTAACCATGGCATTGGCCACTGTTGTTGTGTGTGAAAGTTCAGGAAAATCCTTAACATTTTGACCGAATTATGACACTTTATTGTGGGTTCTACTTTAACGCGGACACAGTGTAAAAGAAGAGCACTGTTTGCTCATTGTACGCATCACAGTATAGGTCTCTGTTCGGTAGTTAAGCTTTTGGTTTCTTTTTCTTTTTCATAATTGCTTATGTTTCAACAGCGTTGAGCTTTTAAGTTTACATTTATTTTTGTGTTTTTTCTCCTCCGTTTCTTAGCATAAGTTGCTTGATTGTGTTTTGTAAGTTTTTTAATCACTGTGTTGATTTTTTGCAAGACGTCGTCATGGCCACCTCACATCGTCAACTCAATACATTAGTTGGTGTCCCTAGACAGCGGGATTATTTTATCCCTCTAGGCCCTAGGGCCTCCTTTTTGTAACCAATGTTCAAGATGCGTAAACCTGTGTATATTTTGATTGCAAATAAAACATTTTATTGATTGATTGATTAAAAAACATGTAAACAATCTTTAGCCTAATATTTTGTGCAGAAACTCTAAGTAGTAGGAGGAGGCCTATGGGTGGATTATTTAAATGAAGAAGAAGTTCAAATATCCTCCTTCTGCGTGCACGTAAACCTTGATGGCACTGTCACAGTTGGGCAATAGCATCGTCGATAATCCTCTGATCCAGTCCATCACCACAATTCTAACAAGCGTTGCTTCAGATCATTTATGGATTGATGTCTGCAGGTACAAGGTGCGCCAAAAATACGCTTCTAGTTTTTTTGACAATATCTTGGCCAAAAGTAAGAATTTAGAAATGAAATTTTACAGGCTTAAAGGCAATTCATATTGACACAATTCATGATGGCCAGTTTTCATCAAACTATTTCAAACACCACAAAAGTTATACCACTTTTAGTGAGACCACCCACCGTTGCGAAACGCAACAAAAAGTAACAAAAACACGATTTTATTAGGTCTCATCTCAAATAACTGTTGTCAAATGAACGTGGTAGTGCTTCACAACTTGTGTTCAATGTGCCCACAACCAGTGCCAAAACTTCTATTGAGTCTCTTTGCAAAGTTCTTGATGGACCTGTTGATTAATCTGACAGAATCCTTATTTGCCAATTTGATTGTCATCTTGCTAAGTGACTTCTCAGTGACGCGCAGCTACGCTGGTGCCCTGTTTCTTTTAAAAATAGCAATAATAATGATTATCTGGCAATATTAAGGCTATTTGATAACAATTATTTGAGAGGAGAAAAATCGTATTTTGTTACTTTTTTGTTGCGTTTCGCCTTTGAATCGTCAAAAACGGTGGGTGGCCTCCCTAAAAGTGGTATAACTTTTGTTCCGTTCGAAATAATGTTGCCGAAATCTGATCATCATGTGCAGATATGAATAATTCATATCCGCACATGATGATGTCAGCAACAGGCATAAAGACAATTATTGTCTTTATGACTGTAAAATTTCATTTCGCTTTTGGCCAAGATATTGGCCAGAATAATAAGAATGATTTTTTTACTTTTTGTTGCAATACGTTTTTGAATCCTCAAAAAACGGTGGGTGACCTCACTAAAAGAGGTGTAACTTTTGTTGTGTTTAAAATATTTCGGTGAAATCAGGCCATCATGTGTAAATATGAATATATTGTCTTTAAGGCTGTAAAATTTCATTTCAAAATTCTTACTTCTGGCCAATATATTGGCAAAAAACCTAGGGAAGGGTGTCTTTTTGGACGCACCCTGTATATTCGCTTTTGCATCACACTCCACACATTATAGTCGACAATATTTAAATCTAGACTGTTCGGAGCAGAGGCGTAGCAATAGGCTGTGCACTGTGTGCAGCTTGTGCAGTGCACAAGGGCCCCCGGCTCTCAAGGGCCCCGGGGCAAGAGTCAATTTTTTTACTTTCGAGGTATTCAGAATGTATTCAAACCAACATGTACATGTACAGCGTACACACTCAATAATTTTTGGGGTTTGAACCGAAATGTCACGACAACCCAGCTGTAGAGGGGCCGCAGTCACAGTCAATTTTTACTTTAAAAATATTCAGAATGTAGGCCTATTCAAATGATCAAATCCGCATATACGTGTACATTATACAACTGACTGCACAAGACCCGATGACTTCATCAAGCCTGGTGACAGAATTGAATTCAGTTTGGTCAATGCTGGGATGCTGGTGGCTTTGGATATCGACACCGAGCAGAGGCACTTCGGAAACTATCACAATGGTGGTATGCCAGTTAGGCCGCCATTACAAAAGAATTTTGGAACGAAGGCATCTCAATTATTTTTACGAATTCGCCCAAAGGTAATCGCCCAAGCGAACATTTCAGAATTTTCGATTTTTTTCTCTCTTCTTTTAAACTCGCCGTAGTAACCCAAACTTGATTCGCTTCACATTATACCAATTTATTAAGTGGTTTCTTTTTTAGTCGAATAGGCTAACCAAACTATTTGATAGATTTTCAGTGTGGATGGTTATTGGTTATACATGTAATTCATAGGCCTACTACCATGGGCGCCCGCAGAAAGCATAGCGTCATATCTTATAGGCTAATGGTGAATATAATAACATTATCATGTAGTAATGGAGCCAATTGGCAGAGAATAAAATGATAATGATGAATCATATAGCAGGCCTAGTAGGTAAAATCCCGGTTTAGTAACCTATATCAGTTCATGCAATACAACAATGAAAAACAGAAGTTGAAAACTATTATAATTTTGTCATATCTTTCTGGAGATCGGGGGGTCCATGTCATTTCTGAAAAGAGCTCACCCATGGAGATGACTGAAATTAAACACTGTGTCGGAGGAATTTCTCTAGAATAATTATACTCTACGCGGGCAACGGATTTATTCTGAAACAGATCCGCCTGACAACAATCTGTTTCGATATATTGTCCGGGGAAACATTTAGGGGAGACTATGTATCACGTGTCACCGGTTTCGTTGAAGAAGAAAAAACACAGAAAGCGAATGATCGGATGGATTAGAGTAAAAAGTTTTTGATCAGTTATGATAAGAAAATAACGGCAACAGAGTAGGCTATTCCAATCGTAGACTATAATAATTATACGTTACCTCACAAGAAACTCTCGATGAAATCCTGGAAAGCACGGACCGAAGTGCGCCTCTGGTGCCGATACTGATCTATGCTGGCCTATGAAGACTTGGTAGAGAGTGTTGATTGAAGTCACTGCCGTTTTATTTGTGAAGAGCCATTGAAAAGCGTTGTGCAGTTTGGTTCGTTGAGCGTCGGTCAGGGTCCGACATTCCTTTCTTGTTCCTCCGGAAGTCGCCATCAACATCGGCCGTAGTAGGTCTGTTCCTTCGCTGTGCCTAGTGCTTAGTTTGGTTAAGAAGGTTTTATCCGATGACATTAATTTCTGTGATACCGGTACGTGAAGATTCGTATTACGCCAGTCTGCCTTCTGAAGTGCAGTGCACTCTTTCTCAGTGGCGCACTTTTCAGCGGCGTCAACTTTCCACCAACTTATCAGGCCGATAATGACGACCAACATCCACTTCATGGTGGCTGTGTTTCCACCTCCTTTCTTTATCAAAGATGCCTAGTCCTATCACACATAAAATTAAAAAGAATCACTGTAAAAATCATCGCTCTGCTATGAATTGGGAACAATTCAGTCATCAGAGATTCAGAACAGTTACACGAACAGTTAACTATAAGAACTATTATAGACGAATTACTAAGAATCCATATGTCATTGCAGTCCCTTGAAAATCTCTAATTCTCAAGTATAGCAGGCTACATAGGCTACTATAAGTTATAGAATATATTATATTCCTTCGTAAAACAAAACAAAATTGTTTTGAACTATAGTTTAGCTATATACAGTAGGTTGCATGCAGATCAAATTATTTTAGGAGCTGAAGAATTCACTGTTAAGATCTGATAAGTTTATAACCCAGAAGTGTATTTTAGTAGGCTATGCTTACACGAAATGAACAACTTTTAGATCTAATTTTTTAAGTAGGCTAACCTTGTCACTATTGAATCAACAAAATAATGCCCGAGCCTGAAACAATCACACTTTGCAATCGCTGTTTCGTCTGAAGACGAACAGAAATCGAATCTCGTTCGTTTCTTATAAAAACATCTTTTGATTACTTTGGTTTAAATTATAATTGAATATTGATCTTGGTAAGGCAGCTGCATAATTTTCAGCAAACTTATTCAATTAGCCTGCAACGAAATGGCGACTATTCGTTACAGTTGCAAATGTAGCGACAAAATAACGACATTTTCTAATGAGGAGCAGACGAATTCGTAGGATGCATAATAATTCCGATTGCAAGGAGTAGGCTAGGCCAAAAAGAAAACCAACAATCATCATAATATTCTATCCATTAGGCCTAACTTCCTAAGTCATATTAAAAATATTGATGGATGATATTCGTGGTGGAATCGGGAATCTTTCATTTAGCATTATTTGCTAAACTTCATGCAAGGTTGATTTCTGTTAATTGAAGCCTCATGTGGACTATAGTAGCCTAACTGTTGTGTTTATCCCAGTAAAAGAGATTTCATCTATTCGTAGCGTGCTATTAATTTAGACCTATTTTTGATCTGAATCACTGGCGCCACCTATTCCCGACATATTTTGTTTCTATCTTGCTCTGTCGGCTTTAATCTAATCATTATTTCGTGAAACAAATCCCTATTAACCCTACCAATAGGCAGGGTGTGAATTGCCGGGGGGGGTTTGTGATAGTCCAATAGCCCTAGTCTTTCTTAAAGCCACATAGTAATGTTCTTATTGCACACCCAAAGTCCCCACAAATCAATGTCTGACCCCACACCAGTTATTTTTCCACTAGAAGGGACTAGATTATCATACCGCCAATAGGCTCCTAGTATTGACTTGCATGACAGTAAAATCTTGTTAGCCTATATTGAAATCAGCTGAGCTTTGTGTTGTATACCTGTAGCTGATTATTTTAAAAAGTTTTTCTGGGTCTACATCTCCTTTGCTAAGCAAATGTTTATTCTCCTCCTAATCAGAATAAAGTTTAGCTGAAAGTTAGAAAAATCGCAGGCATAATTGTTGTTTCGTGGATCTTCAATGACAATCCCCTGAACACAATATTATTATTAAGTAATTTGTCATTGTTTTCAATACTTCCAAACGGTTCGAATTTAATTATACGCAGACCACCCACAGCCAAGGGCCGTACATTCCGCCCACATTCTGATTTAGTCAATATATATACACTGATGATGAGAAACTCGATTACATGGTTGACATGTAATTAGGCCTACCTGTTGCCACTTAGCCATAAGCTTATATCACGCGCACAGTTCATAGCATCTTGTGCAAAACTGCAAATACACCGTGAGTCAAAACATGTAAGTCAATCTGTTTTTCATATCTCCAATACCTGATAATATATCACGCTAAAATTTTCCAAATATTTAGAGAATTGGACCAGGAATATGATTCCAAAATTTCATGAGATAACTCTATCAGGTTCTTGTGTCCTAGCTGTTTTTGAACGAGAAAGTTATGAAAATTTCAAGGGGAAGTCGTTTTGCAGAGTCGTAGAATACCAGGATAACAAAAATCAAAGTTTTATTTTAAAAGAAACAGAACCTGGTTTCGTCTTTACCATAACCATAAAAGTTAAACGTTCAGGTCTATACTATCTAAAGCATCAATGAACAGATAGTTATGTGTATACGGTCTACATCTGTTGTTCTGGGTCTAAGCAATTCCAGATGGAGGCCAGTGGAACTATTACTCGATACAACGCTACAATATTATAGGCCTACAACATGAAATTCTCGCATATATAAGCAAGTGCAAATACAATGGACCATGTGCTTATATATATATATTATATATATACATCCCTAGACTGCTGTACAGTCAGTGAGTAGGCCGTAGGCCTATACAACAAGTGTGGTGCAGGTGCCCATAAGTGACACGAGAAGATGCATACGGCTGCTGCTGCGATAATCCGATATTAAATGCGATCAAATGAAGGGCTTGAGAGATTTTTACGGTTACAGATGCCCGGTCTTACTACAGAATATTTGTTTCTAGACAAAGCGAAAGATTTCCAGACCACCGATAGTATAAATAATATGTCCGATTCAGAGCTGCTACAGTTTCTGAATCGGTTTAGTTACAGGTTGTTGGAATTGGACCTGAAAGCGCATGGGTCTGTTTATGCTTGAGTGCAGAGTAGATGGACCTTGGATACATACGATCCAACACGCGGATCAATTAATTCTGACGGTAAAAATCTCACCACTATCATAGTTGTGAATTTGGTGGTCTCTGAAACGCCGCCACGTTTCAACAACAAACAACAACAACACTGTGTCCACGATAAATTAGAACCCAAAATAAAGTATCATAACTCGGTCAAAAAGTTTAGTATTTGTCTGAAATTTTAAACACAACAACAGTGACCATATTTACACGAGATCCTAAAGCCGATTAGAAATATTCGCGAGTTTGCCAAATTTATGAGCGTTTGAGATGCAGCACCGAGAAATGCAACTTTCCAACATGCAAAAGCTGAAAAGAAGTAAAATTCAGTTAAATATGGTGCTCAAAATGTCTTTTTTGTTCACGAACACACGACCATAGACGTAGATGCTACTGTTTGATGTCCGGTCGATAATCACTTGGTCAAACAGATGCCACTCTTCAATCAGACGCGCCCTACGGTTATCGATGTCATGAATACGGGAGCGAAAAACGCGCTACTCCGGTACATGTACCCGGATCGAGGTCTGGACTGCTAGGCGGCCACAGCTGCGGATAGGAAGCCCAGTGTCTTCCGGGACAGCTAATACACTACTACGTCTACGGTCGTGTGTTCGTGAAGAAAAAGGACATTTTGAGGGGAGGGGAGGGGAGGGGGAGGGGAGGGGAGGGAGGGGAGGGGAGGGGAGGGGAGGGGAGGGGAGGGGAGGGGAGGTGAGGGGAGGGAGGGGAGGGGAGGGGGAGAGGGGAGGGGAGGGGAGGGGAGGGGAGGGGAGGGGAGGGGGCGAGGGAGGGGGAGGGGAGGGGGAAGGGGGAGGGGAGGGGGAGGGGAGGGGGGGAGGGGGGAGGGGGAGGGGAGGGGAGGGGAGGGGAGGGGAGGGGGAGGGGAGGGGGAGGGAGGGGAGGGGGAGGGGAGGGAGGGGAGGGGAGGGGAGGGAGGGGGAGGGGAGGTGGAATAGCGGTAGGGAGGGATGGTTGGATGCTCTTTTCGGCCACGCGTGGCCGGGTACGCTAGTTATTTATAAAACAATTCTTTATTTTAAGTGAAAAAGAGGAAAGCGTTTTCAGAGGCTTGGGCATTCTCTATTCTCTGTTTAGCAATTTGTCATTAATTATTAGGTCTATGTAATTATTTTAACTGTCAAATATATCAGAAAATAATTGTTTTTTTTAATTTGTTGTCTTTATGCACACAAAAAACCAAAGCAGCGTGATTACAAAGAGGAGAAAGAGAAGAATTTTCAAAAACTGAAATGTTGCAGAAAAAGAAAGTTATGACCTATTCGTCAAAATGCAATTACTGGTAGATTAATCTCCGAATCTAATGTATCATCGCTGTTTTTTTTAAAGTACATTACGTATTTCGTTTCCTCAACGGTCAAAACAGACTGGCAATTTTTTCCGATATAAAGTTCCGACCGAATCTTCCTCAATTGAATTTCATCCGACTGTCTCGGATTGTTTCTTCAGATGCCAAAACATTCTTTGTTTCTCTTGCTGATTGGCCGATGGTTTATTGTAGTAACGAGCGACTTCGTCTGTTTGCATCATCCGGCATCAGTGCAACATCCCGCGGAAGACGTAGAACACCCGCAGCCATTTCATCGATTGAACGACCCCCGGCGGTGTGGGGTCTATACGGCTGTCGTGTAAATCTCTGGTGGAGACTAAGATCAAGGAAACTGGAAGGCAGAGGTAAACAGGAAGCGGAGAAGCAAGTCTAATTCTAGAGATTAAATCACAGCGTGGATAAGTGGCAGCCTACTCTGCATAGTCTCTCTTTTTCTCAATCTCTCTCTGTTTCTGCCTCTGCCTCTGCTTCTCTCTCTGTCTGTCTTTATATCTCTCTGTCTCTCTCTGTCTCTGTATTATGTCTGCCTCTGCCTCTGCGGCCTGCCCCTCACTCTCTCTGTCTCTCTCTGTGTCTCTCTCTCTATCTTTGTCTCTCTGTTTCTCTCTGTCTCTCTCTGTCTCTCTGTGCATCTGTCTCTCTCTGTCTCTATATGTCTCTCTCTGTATCTCTCTATCCCTCTGTCTCGATCTCTGTCTGTTTGTTTCTCTCTGTCTGTCTTTCTGTCTATCCCTCTCTGTCTCTGTCTCTCACACTCTTTGACGATTGTACTAGCGAAAAACTATTGGTAGTAAATCACCGCGTGATTAGGCCTAATGTAACAGTAAGGGAACGGAGGGAATATTTTAAAAATTAATTAATTTAGGATGCCAACTACAGTTAGGTCTAGCTGTACTGAATAATGTAAAAGCAAGTCTTTTAAATAGTTAACCACAAAAATATCCAAAATGATTTATATGTAGGCCTAGTTAGCATCCTAAAGAAAGTTATCAATAATTCGACAATTAGTTGGGTGTTTACATAAAACTCTTTTCATGCCATGTCGCTCTGAGTTCTGATAATTTTCGTCTTCTGTGCTGCGGTAATTATCAGATCATATTATATCATACCACATTAAATCAGTTCACATACGATTATATAAATTATAGCAAACGACATCAAGGAATTAATACGAACTATCTATAATAGTACAGAAGTTTGTGAATGGGAATAAGAGATATCCAAAGCCTGGAGAGTCTGCTATGGCACCAGAACTCAGC
>OX243811.1:15484215-15599036 GCA_945859605.1 Lumbricus rubellus | reverse complement strand
TATCTCTACTGCAGCTACATCTGCATGTCTTCCTTATTCTTTCCGCTGAACAGAGAGAATGTTCTAAAGATGACCGTACACGTCGACAGAAGCAGAAGTGAAACAACGACCATCAGAACGACGGCTTTGATCAACTGCATCTCATTGAGAAGTCCCCACTTTTCAGCCCCACCCTCCCCATCCACATCGCCCCCAATCCCACCCAGTCCTCCTAATTCCCCTTTCGATCGACCCAGGTAGGAGAAGTTGCCCAGCTGCATTGCTGTTGCATTGCTTGTCACGTCTGATAGATTATTGCTGATGGCTTCAGACAGACGACCGGATGTGACGTAGAACAGTTGTTCGATGACACTTCGCTCGGACGAACGGTTATCGATATATGTTCCGTCTTTTAGTTGAACTTCTTTCTGTGCGTCCATTGCGGTTGATTCGGAATACGTCGCCCGACACAGAGGCATACCTTAACCAGCAGACACAACAACCTATATATTGCTAACTACAATTAAGTGTGTGTGTGTGTGTGTGTGTGTGTGTGTGTGTGTGTGTGTGTGTGTGTGTGTGCAATATACATGTATAAATCTATATCAATGTACATAACACATTATACATCACCTATACGCATATACAGGGTGGGCCAATAGGAATGCAACAACTTTGATGCCTTATAACTTGAACAATTTTTATTAGAAAATCATGATCAATATAGTAAATTGAAGGTAATTATCCATTCTACTACTATGTCAAATCTTGCGCTGATATACGGCACCGTTTAAACAAAAATGTCGGTGTGGCGCACACCTCTCAATTTTGAATGCAAATAATGAACATCATGGCGCCGCTCACGGAAGAGGCTAGATTTTTAATCAGAATCTTAAGAGTAGAAAAAGAATACAATGCACATCAGATGTTGATAGAATTCCCTTCTAGAAAATGGAATAAATATGCTCTACATCGATTGATTAAACAAATTGATGCCACGGGAACGTCTAACAGCCGCAACTTTGGTCGCAAACGTTCTCCCGCCGGCGCATTGTTTACGTCATACGGTTGCCTATCTGAACGCTAACGTACCAAAGTTTATTGAACCGGAGAACTGGCCACCGAACAATCCGGAATTAAACCCGGTTGACTATTCGATCTGGGATTGTCATCAGCAACTGGTCTATCGTGAACCGATACGTGACGTTGAACATTTGAAAAAATTGATTGTTTACTGCTGGGCTGAAACAACCCGAGCACTGGTGGCCTCAGCCATTGATCAGTGGTCGTCTCGTGTCCATGCTGTCATTAAAGCACGTGGTGGACATAATTATTGAATATTTGTTTCACTTATAATAAATTCACTCAAGATATGAATTGTTATTAATTGTTAGAACTAGTGATTGTTTAGAATTGAGTCATTGACATAATTATTCAGTTTAAGACTTTTGGTTTTTTCTTGCAGTTTCATGGCAAAAAAGGGACATCGAACATTAATAGCATTATCTCAAAAAGTCGTAATAGTATCTTTCAGATATTTTGCAGAATGATAATATGGATAATTATGTTTAATTTGATATATAGGACAAGACGCTCAAATAAAAATGGTTCAAGTTATAAGGCGTCAAAGTTGTTGCATTCCTATTGGCCCACCCTGTGTTATACACGGTCATGTGTAGGCCATACAAAGCGTACATTTATTGTATGCTATGCAATATGCTTATAGACTTATGCATCTAATCGAAAGAGTTCACATTTAATTCATACATGAACTGATTACATACATGTACAATTGTACATGTCTCTATATAGGTAAGCATGTGTGCGAACTGCATTCTGCTATCTGTGTTTACACATTTAAACCGACGTCGACAAAGATAACGGCTTCTGATCTATCTGGACCCAGGACGAAAGGATTCAGAAGAGCAGCTTCTGATTAGAATCTGTTTCCATGGGATCTGCAGCATATACATGTATTGTAGGGACATGTGTTATATAGGCCTACTGATCCTCCTTATTCCTTCTATCGCTCACATGCTATAGAGCCTACTGCATGCATGGGCCAGAGTCCAGTTTACATTTACTGGTCTCCTCTTACACGCGTCTCCTTCTAAACATTTAATGTAGGCCAATACAAGGCAAATTTTCGACATTTCCCACCACGTTACAAAAGCGAAGTCTGGGAAATGAGCTTATACACCGACGATATACAAATTAAGTCTGCAACTATAATTATAGTCGGGCTGCCATGCCAGAATCCAGGAGGTCAAGCCAGAGAGAGATCATAGTGGTATGGTGAAAATCGGTGATGATGATGGTGGTCGTGTGGTGGCGTGGGGCATGATGAGGATATGTATGTATACATCTACAGGAGAGGTTAACCCTTTAATGCCCAGTTTTCAATGCATTTTAGTACATGCTGGTAGTTAAAGGTTAAAGAGTTGTGTTTGCAGTGGTGAGTGGAGAGCAGCAGAGGAGACAGAAAGCGGATGATACGTGAGATTGGAGGATAAGCAAATTGAAGGGATAGGTTCATAATATTATTATTGTAATTATTAATTCGTTCATGGCAGTTCAAAGACCTGCTTGATATAAGTTGTTGTATATTGTTTCACATGAATTGCATGTTAACGTGATCGAGTGATTGAATGTTTGCTGCAGAACTGGCGCAACAGAAGTGATTGGTGTTCAAATGCGAAATGTCTTTGCAGACACAGTTTTTTATTCGATGTTTATTTGACAGAAGTCAACATCAACAAACTTCTATTTTAGGACGAATGATAGAACCGCAGTAAATGTCAATGTCCGGAAGCACAAAAGGTCGATCAGAGTGTTAGATGTATTTAAGCATGGATCGGAGTATATATTAATGCAGAGTAGGCTATACTTCTGTCAGATTACCCGGTCGTATAAGTAATCTACCGCAAACTCTGAAGTCTGTTTAGTCTATAAACATCTTGAAGTAGTCGAAAGAGGTTGTACATTCAGTCAAATTGAAGCTACATGTAGATGCTGATAATGATGATGATGATGATGATGATGATGATGATGATGATGATGATGATGATGATGATGAAATATGAATGGAATGAGGTGAAAAAGAGACAGGAGATTAATGACTTAATGATGATGTTGATGCCCTTGATGATAACTATGAAAATGATAATGATGGTGATGATAATGATGATGATGACGATGATGATGATGATAATGATGATGATGATAATGATGATGATGACGACGATGATGATGAGGATGATAGCGGTCGTCGTGATGACAATTAAGATTACCGCCAATAAACAACAATTGTATTTTTATCTCACGAACAGATAACAACGATACAACATGCATGCAATCTGGCTGCAGTCAAAACATAACAGTAGACATAGAAATGCAGAACCACAACTAGAATAGAAGACAACATAATGCAAAGCTGGAAATTAGGAACATACATTGGTATTTTTCATGGAGGTTTCTTAATGCATATTTCTTAGTTAAACTTTTTTATAATTTCTATTATGAATTATAGTTTTCTAGTGCAAAGAAATTTGTTATCGACCAAAAAGTAGCATTTGCAGAAATAGGTTTCAACTTTCCAGGAGGGGCAAGTGCCCCTCTTGCCCCTATGTGCGGGCGCCCATGATTAGAGACATCTAGGAAGCAAAGTCCCCTATTAAGCTGCATGCAATTCCGTCAATTATGTATTAACGACTTTGTAATCATCATCGTATTTATGATCTTCTAACGTCTAAATCACCACTTTAAAGACAAGTGCAGGACACCAGCTTATACACGAGCATGTATTCAAAAGGTGGTCTAAGTCCGGTTTCCAGAGGGTCAACTTTTTTTTGCCTCGGTTAAATGAAGTGGGTGGCCTATCCTCTCCTCGGTGGCCACTTAGCCTTCTACCGAAAGTACTTTCATTTTTGCAGCCACGTACGCCAGAGGGGTGCAAGTTGAGTAGAAATAAGAAATGCAAGAACAACAACAACAACAAAAGAGAATAATAGCATTGTTTCGTGGAACAATCAGTCAATAAAAAACAGGCATTTCAGACTCACTTGAGAAGAAGAAGCGAAAGATCCTTTGTCTTCAGTTTCGTTTGATTCTGATAATAATTCTCAACAAGTAAAGAAATTCCTTTTCTTTCCGCTTGAAACTATCGGACGATTAGTCGATCATCGAACTGTTATAATAGACGACCAGTGTTATAGCAATTACACCAACGAAGATAGAATTGCGAGGTTTTGACTTCATGTAGCGATCCGGTAGAGAGAAGCAGCATCACTGTTTCACTGTCTCATTCGGCCGGTGATGCATCGAGCCATGAAGTGGACCACTCCAACCAGCCACAATCTATTGCGCTCTCTGTATGTCTCTCTCTCTCTCCCTCGACCAAACAACCGACCGACTCTCTCTCTCTCTCTCTCTCTCTCTCTCTCTCTCTCTCTCTCTCTCTCTCTCTCTCTCTCTCTTTCTCATATTCCGGTTGCGATAGAGTGCGAGCAACGAACGGTAGATAGCTCGGCTTGAATCCCGAGGCGCCTGAGTCGACAGAAAGAAAGAAGGGAGGGAGAGGAAGGGAGAAAGAGAGGGACAAAGAGCGAAGGGAGGGAGAAAGACGGGAAGGAGAAAGAGAGATGGACAGTGCGGAAGAGAGAGGGAGAAGAAGAGGAAGAGAAGGAGATAGATAGAGAGACAAAGAGTAACAGAGAGAGAGGGAGAGAAGGCAAGAAGTGGACAGACAGAGTTCGGGGTGATAGGAAGGCAGAGAAAGAGAGTGCGGGAGAGAGAGAGTTCTGGGGCGCGGCTATATAGTTTTGCCACTTGTGCCTTGGGCCAGAATTGGTTGGGACTGATAAGACATGCCGAAGAAAGCTCTCTGGTGAAGGCAGAATGATGTAGCTATAGAAAAAACTGAAAAGACAATAGGGCAGGGAGTAGAGGGAGTGATAAGAAAAATAAACAGAGGAATTAAGGTGGAGATGAAAGACACGCAGATGGGTGAGGACGGGGGAGGTAGATGATGGTGGAAATGGAAGAAAACTCTGGAAGGAGATAATAATTCTCTTTGGAAAGAAAAGAAAGAAAAGAAAGAGGCGATGATAAATCGACAAAAAGGCGAAAGTACACGAATGAAGGAGAGAGACAGGAAAACATAAGGCAGACAGACGGACAGACAGACGAACAGACAGATGGACAGACGGACAGACGGACAGACAGACAGACAGATAGACGGGCAGATGGACAGACGGAAAGACAGATGGACAGACAGACGGACAGACAGACGAAAAGACAGACGGACAGACAGACGAACAGACAGACGAAAAGACAGACGGACAGACAGACGAACAGACAGACGGACAGACGGACAGACAGATAGACGGGCAGATGGACAGACGGAAAGACAGACGGATAGACAGACGGGCAGATGGACAGACGGAAAGACGGACAGGCAGACGGACAGACAGACAGACAGATAGACGGGCAGATGGACAGACGGAAAGACAGACAAACAGACAGACGGACAGACAGACGGACAGACAGACGGACAGACAGACAGACGGACAGGCAGACAGACAGATAGACGGGCAGATGGACAGACGGAAAGACAGACGGACAGACAGACGGACAGACAGACAAAAAGACAGACGGACAGACAGACGAACAGACAGACGGACAGACGGACAGACAGACAGACAGATAGACGGGCAGATGGACAGACGGAAAGACAGACGGACAGACAAACAGACGGACATACAGACGAACACACAGACGGACAGACGGACAGACAGACAGATAGACGGGCAGATGGACAGACGGACAGACAGACGGACAGACAGACGGACAGACAGACGGACGGACAGACAGACGGACAGACAGATGGACTGAGGGACAGACGGACAGACAGATGGACTGAGGGACAGATGGACTGAGGGTTAGATGGAGTTAACGGATGGATGGTTTGACGTAAGGATTGATTGATGGTAGGATGGATGAGCAGATCGATGAGTGAGCAGTTTTAATGGGGGAAAGGCGGATGAATGAAGACCTGGATTAAGGAAGAATGGAGGAATATATTATGGATGAATGCATGGGCTAACGGAGGAACAGATGGACTCACATGTGTATGGAACGAAGGACGGGACAGATGAATGGATTGATAAATCTTACTTCTGTACCCATCTAATCTAATCCCGTGATTTGCATAGCGCCATAAAATCATGATGCTGAAGACATCGTTCAATGAGAATTCCACATAAAATCCTAATCGAAAATCAGTCCGTTAGAGAAGCCAGGTCGGAGTTGAGTATAGGTCATTGCCAACAGTACTATCCACTGTTTCTTAGTTCAAATGAATGGAGTATATCTACTATAATAATACTGACAGCAGGCCCACTTAACCAGCATTCAATTTGGCGATTATTTACTTAGCGTATAAACAAGGAACTTTGGAAGTGTTCTTCATCAGTCATCATGCATCGATTTTGACCTACATGTCCATTGACTTTGTCATGACTAAGGCTCACTAAGCAGTAGCACCAGAGATTAGGTTTTTAGGTGCTATAGAAATGTAGAATTACGATTACGATTACACTGTCACAAGAAAGAACCCTTTATTTCCAGTAAGATAATGGCAACGGATATGCAAGAATTTCTGCTTTTACAACTGCAGACAATATGAAATAAGCTTATCTACAGAGAAGTGTTTTCACGTCGTAGTAGCCTACTATATGATGGCTAATCAAAATAATAATTAATTATAGTCATTTTAGTGTCCAGCACCTAAACTACTTATAATATTATATTCTCAGTTGCTTGTCTGTCGATCGCTTCAATCCAGTTTTTCCAGTTTTCTCTGCTAATAAGCTGGAGAGCATTGGCCGTTGGATTCCACGAAACTCGGACCATTGCAGGCTGTGCATGGAAAAAACCATGGCAACCAGAAGTCTCCGTCACGACTCCTCCTGTTCAATCAAATTAAAAAGTCGTTAACATTTTTGACATATGGAGCATTTCCTTATAGATATTCACACAATGCTGACCAGAACAGAGGATCTGCATCATAATGGAGTAGAGACTGAACTGTTCGAGGGTAAAACTTTTAGTCTACATCAGTGGTTCTTAACCTTTTCAAGGGAGCCGAACCCCAAGAGAAATCCATGACCACTCACCGAACCCCTCAAGTTTGAAATTTTTTTTTACTTTTTTGCTCGACATACTCTGTGGTATAAGTATATAGGAAAAGGGCAATAGTTGCTTTTGGCGTACGTCATACGATGCTATTTCTGCAGAAAAACAACGAAAAATTACATATCTTATCGGTAAGACCTTATATTACTTCACAGAAAGATGCCTGCGGGTGTTAATTATCGGGAGGTGCACTGGTGCAGTAAGACAAAACTAGATTTTAACAGGATGAACAGTTTAGATTTAATAAGGTTTCAAACAAAATTTATTAAATAAGAGTTGAAAAAATAGCAGATGATTTTTCACTGATTATGTATATATTTCAGAGGACCTCTGCCGAACCCCTGGCACTGGCTCACCGAACCCCAGGGGTTCGGTCGAACACTGGTTAAGAACCACTGGTCTACATGTATAGCAACTTAATTGTCTGTGTGTAGAGACTATACGTGCCTTGAAAGGATTTCTAAATTTTTATTAGACACTGATAATTAATTATAATTGCATAATTGCATTTTGATCGTCGACATCATCACCAACAACATCGTCATCATCTCCAATTATTCTCCATATACTCATCATCGCAAAAATCGCAGCCATCACCATAAGTACAATATGCAATACAAAAGAACTGCATTATTTAGTTCTCCATCCAAAGTACAGCAGTTCCATTTGACCGAAAACGACAGAACGAACATCAATTGCGACCTTATAACTATAATAAAATATAAGCTAAATAAATGACTTGAGTCTCAAGGTCGTAATACCGAACCCGTAACTCTCCGCGTTACTACCGATCACTCTCACCAATCAGCAACATGATCTTTATCAAATGCTTCTTTGTACTTAAAAAAGACAAACATTTCCTGTTCTCATCTCTATTCTTGGACAGAGACAGTTTCAGCAGCTGCAGCAGCAGCCGGTCCGTACGTCTAACTCATCGACTGATATAACTAAGTTTTAATTATACAACGAATTCTTTTCAGTTCTCAGCAGCAGGCTGAGAAAGACATCGGTCCATGACGGTATATAAAAAACACATTCATTCATTTCGGACATTTATATAGCGCCTCTTCAAGAGTATCTACTCAGAAGCGCTCCCGACCCAACCACGGCTAATGAGAACAGTCTTAAGATAAGAGTAGAGTACATGTACAAGATTAATTAATTATGTCGGATCAGATTAGAAGAAAATAATATGAGTTGGATAGAATTGTATTTTGATTTGATTAGGTGAACAATAAAAATATATCTTCTTCGTTTGATGTGTGTGTCTTACTTGGGAGGTCGACGGTTGCTGCTGACAGTGGTTCCACTGCAGACACACTTCTGAGTGTTGCAATTCCGCTGCTCAGAGTTCACCATAGCGCTATAAAAAACAAGACTAGAATCATCAGAAGCGGCATCCGAAATTAATAAGTGACAACAACGCCATCATCATTAACATTATCGGTGTCATAATCGATATCATCATCATCATCATCATCATCATCATCATCATCATCATCATCATCATCATCATCATCATCATCATCATCATCATCATCATCATCATCATCAACATCATCATCATCATCATAATCGACATTATCATTAACATTATCGATGTCATAATCAATATTATTATCATCATCATCATCATTATCATCATCATCATCATCATCATCATCATTATCATCATCATCATCGACATCATCATCATCATCATCATCATCATCAACATCATCATCATCATCATCGACATTATCATTAACATTATCGATGTCATAATCGTGATAATGAAATCAGTTGTCGATTAATATCGATTTCGTATCTCGTGAGAGTTCCTTAGGCCCACCAGTGGGCATTTAGAATCAATTAATCAACCAATCAATCAGTCAATCAATCAATCAATCAAGTTTTTATTGCAGCCAATTGTAGCAGACAGTAAAGCACGAATTAGAAATAGACAATAGTACAATATCAGACCCGACTGAGTAGTGTCACCCAAGTAGCGGTTATCACATATACGGTACCGGTATAGACTTGTAAGCCGAGTTATAATAATCCTGATTTAACACGGTTATTATATTATACAAACTTCATTTATATATAGCCAACAAGTTTGATTGGATACTTAATCAAGAACTTAGTTCGTCGGTCCAGGAAAATGTAGCTAGGGAAATGTAGCTATAGGGAAATGTAGCTAGGGAAATGTGGCTAGGGAAATGTAGCTAGGGAAACATGGCTAGGGAAATGTAGCCAGGGAAACATGGCTAGGGAAATGTAGCTAATTGACAACATATTCACAAATACATGGCCTAGGATTATGAACTCCTCGATTATTGTTACTGACATTGCAGATCATTTACCTATTATGGGTTGGTATCATACGCAACCCACTAAACAAGACAAGCCAACTTCTTATACTACACGAATAGTGAATGAACAGGCGATGGAACAATTTAGATTCCTTCTATCTCAACTAGATTTCACCCCAGTCTCAGACCTGTGCATTGTAGGTGACCCACAAAAAGCTTATGAAACTTTTCTCGATATGTACACGAATGTATACAACACAGCCTTCCCACTCATAACAGTTAAGAAGCGTAACCCACGGTCTTTCGATCATCCATGGATGACTAAGGGGCTCTTAAAATCATGTAGAAAAAAAGCTAATTTGTACCAAAAATATATAAAAAACCCAACTCCAACAAATAAAAATAGGTTTATTGCATATAGAAACAAATTCAAATCTATCAAAATTAAAGCTGAACGTAATTACTATGCTGCCGAGTTCTTAAAATATAATAAAGATATAAAAAAGACCTGGAATGTGATCAAATCTATAGTTAACTCGAAAACTGATGATAATATAATTGAATCGTTGACTATTAATGGAAAGCCTATAACTGATAATAAATTAATGGCAGAAAAGTTCAATAGTTATTTTGCTGGAATTGCTCAGAATTTATCTGATAAAATCTTGGACCCGAGTACTTCGTTTATGCAGTATCTTAAACCGCCACCCCTTAACTCTTTTGCTGTCAACCCAACATCGCCTCAAGAACTGATGGAATTTAATCAGACTCTGAAGCGCACTCACAGTCCGGGACCCGATCAACTTGATCCTAGTATAGTTAGTCCAAACTTAGACCTTATTGCTATCCCTCTGACTGACATAATTAATTGCTCATTATCAACAGGAATAATACCTGATAAACTGAAAAAATCCTCAATTACACCTATATTTAAACAAGGCAATAGAGATGATGTAGCAAATTATAGACCGATCTCTATACTGCCTTTTTTTTC
This sequence comes from Lumbricus rubellus, assembly GCA_945859605.1. NCBI lineage: Eukaryota > Metazoa > Annelida > Clitellata > Crassiclitellata > Lumbricidae > Lumbricus > Lumbricus rubellus. Next base: position 15,588,575 of record OX243811.1, on the reverse strand, counting down.
GAAACTATTAGAAAAAGTGATGTATCAGCGACTATACGATTATATCTCTAAACTAAATATTTTGCATCCCTTTCAACATGGTTTTAGGTCGGGCCACTCGACGGCAATGTCACTGATAAATATTCAAGATAAGATTACAGAAGCCATTGATAAAAATGAATTTTCTATAGGACTATTTTTAGATTTAACCAAAGCTTTCGATACTGTAAATCATAATATATTAATTAAGAAACTTGAAAGCTACGGCATAAGAGGAATCCCTCTTTCTTGGTTTAAAGATTACCTTAGTGGTAGACAGCAACAAGTTAAATGTAATGGCATAACATCAAGTTGGAAATCGATTAAATTTGGAGTACCCCAAGGGTCAATATTGGGTCCTCTATTATTCCTGATTTACATTAACGACCTTCCGAATGTATCCCCCATCCTACACTTTGTACTTTTCGCTGACGATTCTAATATTTTCCTCTCTCACAAATCCTATGAGGAATTATTCCGAATCCTTAATGAAGAACTTGTACTAGTGTCTGACTGGTTTAAAGCAAGCAAGCTATCTCTTAACTTGACAAAAACCAACTTCATTCTTTTCTGCTCTCATAGGAAAGCAACACCACAACTGAAGGGAAAAGTCCACATAGACAATATTGATATTCCACAAGTAGAATCTGTAAAATTCCTTGGAGTCTATGTGGACCAACATCTCACTTGGAGTGTACACATTGAACACATTGCATTAAAACTGTCTAAAAACATAGGTATACTTAAGCGAATATCTTACTTACTGCCTAGAAACATTTTGCTCACTTTGTACTACTCTATGATATACCCGTACATATCCTATTGTAACATGATTTGGGCATCTAACTACAACTCTCGATTTCACAGAATTATTGTCTTGCAGAAGAGAATTGTCAGATTAATAGCCGGTTCTCCTTACAACTCACACTCAGAAAAACTATTCACGCAGCTCGGGATTCTAAAAGTTTTACAAATTAAGCAACTGCAGATGTGTGAGTTCATGCATCGATATACATATAACACATTGCCTATCTCCCATGCCAATCTCTTTACTCTAGCCTCAGATATACACTCATACAACACGAGAAACTTAGCCTCATATAGAACTGTGCGCGCCCGAACAAACTCAAGAAAATTCTCCATTAAGTATGCAGGTCCTATTGAATGGAATAGAATACCTCTAAACCTTCGCAGTATCCCAATTCTTAAGTCATTTAAGCATTGCTTGGGTTTATGGTTGATTAACCAGAACTGTTAGTCGGGTTCATACTTTAAACTTCCTTCTCCCTACTTAGTTAAGGCTTTATGTTTTTTACTTAAGGTTTTCTTACTTTTTTCAGTTTGGTATTGATTTATTTTTAAAAATTAAGACGTGTTTGCATTATGTAATATCGTGATGTTGAAATTCGGAACGTTTAATTTTCGTAGTTAAGTTTTGATTTATTTTTGATTTATTGCATATATGATGGAAAATAGAATATAATTTTATTGTGCTGAATTTGTTAACGCCTAGAACCAGAAAATGTGCTTAGGTGGCCCTAACCAGCGGGACTCTGCAGTCCCTTCTGGGTTTCCTTTTGTTGCCAATAACATTCATGTTTTATTTTTATGTGATGATATGTACCTTGTGTGCTTTTCTCTGGCTCAATAAAAAAATTTGATTTGATTTGATTTGATTTGATGCGGCTAACCCATTCAGGATAGTTGCTCAAACTGCGTAGGCTATACCGGGTACTCATGTGAAGAAAATCGTGTCGAGGTCTTTGCAATTTATTATATTTATGGTCAATTATTTAAAAAAAGAAACTCACTACACCGATCGTCCGCGTCTGTTAGTTGTAAATCCGTATTGTTGTCTGCCTTGGACTCCCCCTCCACACGATGCCGAACAGGGACACCAGCCAGTCCATCCAGTCACTGAAATAACACCACAAAACATGTAGCCATTTAGTAGGCCTATACATTCGATCACCGAAACATCTCTAAAATATATTAAATTAAATTGCGCACAGCAACATTGTCATCCAGTCCGACATCATTCGCGACAGTGAATCCATTAAACAATTCTGTAGTTGCGGGTAAAATGTAATTAATAAATAGGACGGAGGTAAAGGCGTAAGCTCTATAGTTGGCTGCGTGTTACAACTCAGAGTTGTTCTCGAACCAATGATACGTTTCCATTATTGTACTATGAAATACTATTTCAGGGTTTACTGATAAATTCCATGTTACATTCCTAGTGGACTAATAATTATTACATTACATGTAGGCCAAAACCAATTGAGTAACTGGCAGTGTTGTACAGTAACGAAGTAAAAGTAACGCGTTACTGTACTTAAGTAAAAGTTTGAGTACTTTCACATGTAACGAAGTATCGAAAAAATAAAATACTTTTACTTTCAACGAAGTAAATTTTTACCCATATTTCAGTACTTTTACTTCGTTACAATTTATGCGACACTCGTTACAATGTTCGTTACTTCAAAGCGCTAATTAACATTTCGTTTCGCTAAGCCAGCGGTGCGCAACCTGCGGCCGTACGGCCGCATGCGGCCGTGAGAGGAATTATTGGCGGCCGTGGACGCAAATCTAACTATAACATACTGGCGGCCGTTTGTAGACAAATTCATAAAATTTTTATTCCATTGTTTTGAAACTAAGGTTATGTGAAGCCGTTAGTTGCATTTGTGCTTTTTAGTGTGTCCGCCGCATGTGCGCACGCAGGCCTATCTTTGAGGTATCAGCTGTGTATGTGTCCTCCAGATATAGCTCAAAGAACCCGTCAGAGTACTAATAACCTATTTCATACCCAGCCCTGGAAGTCAATCATTGCGTACGATACGGACTAAGATTCCTCCACTAATGAGTGGATATTGTACAAGCAGGGTCGACCGTCAGTCATGACCACTGCTGGCGGGAGAGTGTGACCAATGAAACTTACACCACAGATCATTTTAAAGTATATCAGGTTATAATGTGCAGTGCAGAATAATTCAAAACAGGTGGCGTAGAAAGCTGCGTGGGGCTCAAACCTTGATCATGAGTTTGTCTGACTTCATGAATAGATCACCCACTCACTGCTGAAATTCGAAAAAGTTCAAACCCTTCATTTTCCTTCTCGGCGTCACGCGCCACAGCGATCGTCTGCCGGACGCTCCTTTGCCCCTCCCAGAAACCTCGATTTTACCCCCGCCCCCAGACGGGGGACTAAATTAAACATAGGCGGCCGTGGTAAGAATGTGAGCCTTTGATGCGGCCGACACTGACAAAAAGGTTGCGCACCCCTGCGCTAAGCTAAGACAACTTATTCAAATTTGCATGCCTAAAAATAGATTTTCGATGTGTTGTGCATGCTGGATGCACTGCCATTTCTGCAGAAGAACGACTCTTCAGCTGTGCAATGTGCTAACAATGAATCCGAAGCGTGCGTACTAGACTCAACGATAAGTGCCATATCGAGAATTTAGTATTTTTGAAGGTTAATAATCGATTGAGTTAAGCTTATAGAAAGACTCGGTACTTTTACTTTTTACTTAAAAAGTATTATTTGAAGGGGCTAATTTTTACTTTTACTTAAGTAACATTTGTGATAATTACTTTTACTTTTACTTAAGTAATTAAAATCCACTTTACTTTTACTTTTACTTAAGTACATTTGCCCGATACTTTCAACAACACTGGTAACTGGATAATTCTGCGTGTGGATATTTCACCGTCTGTTGTCAGTTCAATGCGTCCTAAATAAGTTGGCCAGTTTCTGAAAACTATTAAACAAAATGATTTATTGTCTGAGATTTTCATCTACAGCTGCTGCTGCTGTATACCTGCGCATCCGTTTCCGATGTCTTTGGCATTGTCACAGCAGACGGACCAAGTGCACGTCACGTTTCTAGTAGCAACTCTGCAGACATATAGAAGAACAACAGATGGCATGCGTCAACTTTAGTGTTCACTTCCTTAACATCCTTAACTCTCACAATAATTGTCAGACATCAGCACACGCATAGTGATAGAAGACATCGCGGTTGAGCATAAGATGAAAAAATTTATCATCATTAGAGCAGATTTAAACACAATGAACTAAATAATATGGTACCCCGTCAAAAGCGCGCAGCACAAATGCGCGCCGACATAAGCGCGCAGTCAACAAGGTATAGACTAACATTCACAGACCAAAAAATGAAAAACTCACGAACAAACTCTGTATAATTGTCTGGAAAATATGCAAACAACGAAAGAAAATTCTAATGTCCAAAATGAAGTAAAAGTTCTGGAAAACTTATATTGTTAAGAGTCTAGGCCTAATCTAATCAATGCAAATTTGCAATGAACGTGAACTACGGACGCACAATATATATATAAAAGCGCTTTAAAGTGATGAAGACGATAACGACGAATTAGACGACTAAGGTTGTTTCTTGTGAGAAACGACGAGAAATTGGATCTTACGCTGGAAACGAATCGATTTAATTTATTTTTGACTTGATGTGCGCGTGTGAATAGTGACTATTTAAATGCCGAAGATGTTAAATGAATGCAATTGTGATGATGATGATGATGATGATGATGATGATGATGATGATGATGATGATGATGATGATGATTATGATGATGATGATGGTGATGGTGATGATGATGATGATGATGATGATGATGATGATGCTATGTATACCTGGTCTTGCTACTGCAGAAGAACCACCATCCAGAGCTTGACTCAACGTAGTAATTCTGTTGACAGACTCTGGCTGGAGTCTCTGGAACGATGCACATGCCATCCACACATCCAGGTGTAACGTTGCATCCTCCACAAGGTCCTATTAACACATGTGCACCAGCAGCATTAGCAGCAGCAGCATAAGCAGCAGCACACATTCCAATTAAACCACAGATGAAAACTTGACATATTCAAAACAAATCATACGTAATAATAGATCCATACTTGTACACCAGACTTCTATAACGGTTAGTTTTTTTTATTTACTTGTGAAGTTGCATAGTAGCCTATGCCTAGAGTGCACCGGGGCTGGCTCCATTTATTGAAATTGTCCAGGAGAGCAAGTCTAAATTTTCGATGGGTGCCACAAATCCAATAATTGCTTTGTATCATTGGGATTTAAAAACATCTGGATAGCAGATCATTTCCCCAGTTGAAATGATGACATCTTTAAAAAAAAATAATTATGTCGCTGCTCTGGACATGTGAACGTTTGTGACAGACAGTACGGAAAATGACAGCTTATGACAGACGATAGCACCTTTGCGCGTTTCAACAATATACTCGGATCTGAAGATATATCGTTTTATAAAAGCTTTTATATGCAGTTTAAAATGATAATAAATTATAATAAACTCTAATGTATAGATCAAATGCTATAGGCAGTTATAATGAACACAATTTATTTTGAGCGTCATACCATCTGTGCAGTAACGTCCTTTGAATCCGTTGATACAAGTGCACGTGACGCCAGAACCACCGACAGCACAGGTGCCATTGTTATGACAAGGGTTCGGATTGCAACTTGTAGGTGGCGCTGCAGAACTTGATGACGTAGGTAGTGTCGTCGTTGAAGAAGGAGGTTGAGTCGTACGAGTTGTTTGCGTCACTAAAGCTGACGTCAGAGACAGACGCAAAAAGAAAACAACAAATAAATTATGAAATTGAACATAAATAAATAAGTAAGTAAGCATTATGAAGAAACGTAGGCTACAACGCAATTATACTGCCATTCTCTGAATTTAAAAACCCCGGCCTTAGTCAGTATTACCCGTCCATATAAAACTTATTATTTTTCCAAAAACGCTATGGATGACCTCAAAATTGCGTTTCTCTAGCTTCTCCAAAGCCCAAATTATTTGGTTTTGCATTCTTTGGCACAAAAATTCCTGAACCTCGACCATGCACTACAGTACTCTCTTAACGTTTCCACATTATAACATTAATTTTCTACCAGATAGGTCCTGCAATCGACTCCAGCATAGCGTAGGCTATATGCCGTATACACAAGCCTATAGGCCTAAGTCGCTCAAATCTTATTTTATAGCTGTGGCGGGGTTTTGAGCACCTCTGAATAGTCTCTTAAGTGGCGTTATATAAATTCTCGAAATTAATGAATGAATAACACAGCTGCATACATAACTTATATTATGCTCTATGCAGTTCAAAGCGTTGACTTCGAGTGAGGAAGTGCTATATAAATAGTTGAATAAAGATTTATGTATACGTACGTGTTTCGCAGTTGACTCCGGACGCTGTGGCAGGACAGTTGCAGACGCCGTCGATACAAGAGCCGCCATTTTGACAGACAACGTAAGCACACTTTGGAGCGTTGACTGTACGAAAACAGAATGCTCAGTGAAAACGCACCGTTCTATCGACACAAAAAATTTGAGGTTCGACTTCCGATAAATAAGGAATTCATAATAAAATATGAAAAAACGAAAAAGGATTACGGTTATGAAACGTTCTGTAATTTTTGTGATACGAACGAAACACATCTCTTCACTAACATTTATATGGAACTACTTTGATTTTCAGTCAATATGGAGAAACTTGGAAGGCTTATACTAGTACATGCGCACCGTTAGCAGAGATTTTCTTGTGAAGTCCTACTCTATGGGTAATAATACTATCCAGAGATACAACTATCTCATATTGACTTGGCAGTATTGGATTCGATCCTCTCTCTCCTGTTTAACCGATGAGCTTGATTTGCCATTGAATGGCCTTCCTGCATGGGGGCAGTGGCTGTCTAGGAGTTGTCATGGTTAGAACTTAGAACTTAGTCCATCCCGTGCAGATCTGCACATCTCCATTCCTCTCTGTCCGCCGCCAATTCCCTGGCCTCGTCCCACGACATCTCCAGGCATTTCAGATCCTCCCTGATGGTTTCCGGCCAGTTCTTTCTCGGCCTTCCTCTCTTCCTTTTTCCTCCAGGATTCCACGACATCACTTGGTTGGCTCTTCTTTCGTCCTCCATTCGGAGTCAATGGTTACGCTGTGTTAATAGTCTCGCATGAGTTTGCTGCAGGATTAGATGGTACATAGGACCTGCCTAGGATTTTTCTTGATATATCCTCATTTCAAACCCCAAAATACGAATTTGTGCGATATAATGTATTGCAACACACTGCTGCAGTTTGATGTAAAGATGCGTGATGAAGCTATAATAAAGTGCAAACTCGTATATATCTATAAATTATGGGCTAATTGACATTTACACTTTTTTTACTGAAGTTTCACACGTATACTATAGAGCTACTTACCGACTTTGTACGCAAGCTTAAATCCTCGTCGCCAATTGGAAACCACCCCAGACAAGTTGGATTGAAAAAGGACCAGTGCATTGGGTCCATCCGAATTGAGCTGCACTTGAGGAAGGGTCTGACCGCAAAACCTTAACATAAAGCAATTTAAGAACACTTTTATCAAACAACGTCAGCAATTATTTCTAGCAGTAGGCCTACATGTAGGTTTGACTGCGGCTTTGCTTCTCTAAGCTCAAAACCGTGTTTTGGGTGTTTGAACACCACCACCCCGAAAATGCTGAAAACATCTATTGCATTTACTAGCTCGTGATGCAAAAACTATGAAATAAAACTATGAACCCCCCTCCCCCCCGACGAAATGAAGTAATAGATTGCATTCACTAGCACATAACGGGGGGGGGAAAGAATTTAAGCAAAATGAGGCGAATTTTCAATCTGATGACTAAAAAAGTCTTCAAAACAGTTTCCGGCGAAGAAACACCCCCAAAATAAAATAATGTCTACGGCCTTGTCTAAGCTGGACATCAGATGGTACAAGCAGCCGACAGGGTGTCTTACTGGTTGTGAGAGGAGCGCCGCTTGTGGCTGCTAAGCGGATAGTGCCGATCTCTGCTAGTTTTGATGCGCCCTTGTAACGGCATGGCTGTGTTACGGCGCCATAGAAATCGTCATTGTCATTATTATGATGCAAGAACAGTTAGATCTTTTGCTGGTAGAACTTCCAGCTTCGACTTGTATGATTTCTTCTTATATTGCTGAGTGCAGTGTAAATATAGTTGGTCGTCATAAAGAATGTACTTGGATTGGATTAAGGATGATGTGCGAGATTGATTTTTAAGTATTTGACATTTGATCGGCTCTATGGATGATGTATGCTTATCTATTCTGTACACTAAAATGCTGATAGCAATAAATCAATTAAGGAATATTTTTATCTTATCTTAGTATGTAGGCCTATATTAAGATGCCATTTGAATTTGACCGATGTCTTATGATCCATGATACGGTAAAAGCCTCTGTTTATGAAGCGGTCGGTATTTATCTCTCCGCTCAACATTTGGTAGATGGGTTAAATTATATTCTTTGCTGCCTTGCCAGTTGCCACCATATTCATAGTTCATACGACATTTTAAGTATCGCCGAATGAATTTTCGTTTGGTATCCACGATTTGCTTTCTGCAGAAGTCATTTAAATAATCAATCTTAGATATATAGTTTCTCTGGTCTGGACTCTGGACCGGGGTCCTTCTCATTGTATACTTAGCAAGGGAGTTGTATAAATAAATTATAATATAATTTTAAATTGAAAGTAAATGGTGCGCAATTAAGCACAGCTGACGTAATTCTCTTTCTCACTCCTACTCCGTCAGAGGGCGTGGCCGACGATGAGTCCTCAACATGTTGTCTCCATATGTTCCCTGACAATTAGAGACGTTAAAATATAATGTCATTAGACCAAGGAGAGATCTTCATAGAAACAACTTCACACTTTGCAAAACATAAAAGACTATAAGCTTACTGAAAAATTCTTTATCGTCCATGAGAAAATTGTTTCAGTATAGTTCTGATTAAATTTCGCATTTCATCGTCAGTGCCATCCTGCTTTGGTCTACATACCTTGGTCCCGTGATGTTTCTTTTGCCCTTGTATCTGATTTCCGCCCAGTGATAGCATGCATAACTTTGGTCTTGGTAGATACCGAAATCCTCAACAAATCTCAGACTTAAGTTCCCACCGTTCGGAGCCTATGAACAATTAACAACAGTTGTTGATAAAATCACGGGTCTGCTACTTTTGGACAAAGAGAAGAAGCGAATATCACAAAGCAGCAGGCCTACAACAGTCAGGCAAAAGCACCGGTATCCATTAGTAGGCCTACTGCTCATTACGCAGACAAAACGCAGGCATGGAGGCACACATGAATATACAATAGCGCTACAGATCGGAAGAGGCACACAGCGAATGATGCATACGTATGTACATGTACAGGTCTACCTACATGTATTGTACATGTATCGGCTCACTATTTGAGACTATCAGTGATCGCGCTGTTATTCAAAGACGAAGACAGATTATTTTATAGACTATATAGAAGTCCATCCAGTCCGGTAGCTGTAGCTTCTCATGGACTCTGGTGCATCAGTCCCGTATGAACCTCTGTTTGACATAATACGACTGTCACGCCAACATTTAGTTTTCTCTATGGGGCCCCAGGGACTCGTGGGCCGGGTTCCTTGCACTCTGCTTACATGCAGCAATTCGCACCCTGCTCACATATTATGATAGTAACGCTGCTGCCAGATGGGCAGGTCAAAAGAAAGACACTGCAACAACTGAGATGGGATTAGCGAATGAAGAGACTTGCCGCTATGTTCCACACACAGGAGATTTGCTCATCGTAGTATCGAGGTGAATCGTAACCAGGAGAAGTCAGGTACATTTCTGTGGGTGAAGCAGTCACGAGTCCCCCGCAGACACTTCCTGTTTAAAGACAGACCAGACAATTCAAATCAAATTTATTGGAATCGATTCGATAGCAAAAATTAATGCACTCACAATGCACACTTTGCAGTACAAGTATCATGTATAATAGCAAACAAAAACTTAACCAGACAAAGTCAGACAGGCTTGAGAATGATGTAGCAGTAGACCTACAGGATAATGTGGATCGACCCATGAGGAAAAGAAGCTCAAAGGCTTATTTATTCATCCTCATCATAGAGTGAGTGGAGAGTTAAAGGAGAATAATAATCGACACAGTGACACAATTACTCAACTTCAATTCATTGCCAGCAATTTAGTCGCAGATGTGGACCGTATACAACAGTTGCCGCCTTAGCCATGGTGTTAAAAGGGTTAAAGCAACTCGCGAGTTTCTTACAATCTAATCAACTGGTTCTGTTAACACTGTTGTTATCACTCTGTACCTGGTACATTTGCGAAGTCACCGCACAGTCTTCCGCCGAAGCCATCCGGACATCTGCACTTGGTACAGTCATTCGGATCTTGATAGCCGCCATTTTGACAGACGCCATTCAAAGAACTGGCCGTACAAACGTCTACAAAGGCATCAACACAACTGGAATTAATATTTGCACACTGCATGCGGCACACGCCTGCTGCAGGGTTCTGCACATCGACTAAGTAACGTGAAAAAGACAGAGCAAGCAAGCACGTGACAAGATCAGAATCAGTGGCGGCGCCAGGATTTCAGTTTTATTGGGGGCGGGGGGGCTGAACTCGGGGAGGAAATTTTCCATTTTCATTCGCCAAAATATCTGACGACCTTTTTTCAGTCGCCAAAATTTCTGACGACCTTGTTTTAGTCGCCAAAATTTCTGCCTTTTTTAGTCGTTTGGTTTATTAATACGCAAGTTCTCAAAGCATTCCATTAGCCTATCAAATAACCTGGTGACTTTAATAATTTTAATAGTATGCAGCCAATTCATTTTCAAGCTAATAATTAGTATGTGTAAAATCTCAGAGAGGTGAAACAGAACTGATTGGATGATATTAATTTGGGAATAGATCTATATGATAGATTGATCATTGAAGAAGTGTATACGACTTCATTTCACGAACTTTGGCAATACATGATGTTGAGTAGCTTGGCATCTTGGAAGGAGAGCTGAACCCTTTGACCAATCGTCTGCTGATAAAGCGGATCCTTCGTGTTTATCGTGAAGTCACCGTTCTTCGTATAAACCTGACATCAACAAACAGCAAAATATCTCTCATCTCTCTCTCACTTCATCAGTTTACTCTTCACAAAAGCAATCTATCAACTAGCGATTTATTTTTAGACCAAAAAACTATATGGCGTCAAACTGGCAAGTAGCAAACCGCACAAGTAGCCTACCCTAGTAAAAAATTAACAATTTCGGCGTGGAACGGTCGTATTATACATGTACATATATGTTGACCAATGGGCAGTGCTCAATCTAGTCTCTTGGTGGGAAAGTTCAATCCAGGAGTGAAATTTCTTTCCCCCCTCCCCGGACGCTCGATTGTCTTTTCCCCGAAACCTGGATTCTCCCACCCCCAGACGGGCCCAGAGGAAGGGAATTAGATTAAACAATGGCCAATGGCGAGTTTCAGGAGTAGTTTAAAAATGCAAAAGATTCGATTTCATGCTCAGAACAAAAAACAGGTACTTTCTCAAAAAATTGAAACTCCATAGTTTTGTTATATTTGCATGTATTGCATGCAATAACAGACATACATTTAGCAAGCATAGGTCTATTCTAGTTGTTCTGCTATCACAGCATAATTATAGAATACACGATATGCACGATAGATGAGCATCCCAGTATAGACGATGCGTTCTGTTCAGCAACGCTTTGGCATAACTTCAAATCTTGGACTATCATTGTAAACAGAGACCATGGTTCAATCGTTATATCTGTAGTTCAAGCAATATATGTATGGTTCAATCAATATATGTATGGTTCAATCAATATATGTATGGTTCAATCGTTATATCTATGGTTCAATCAATATATCTATGGTTCAATCGTTATATCTATGGTTCAATCAATATATGTATGGTTCAATCAATATATCTATGGTTCAATCAATATATGTATGGTTCAATCAATATATGTATTGTTCAATCAATATATGTATGGTTCAATCAATATATGTATTGTTCAATCAATATATCTATGGTTCAATCAATATATGTATTGTTCAATCAATATATCTATGGTTCAATCAATATATGTATGGTTCAATCAATATATGTATGGTTCAATCAATATATGTATGGTTCAATCAATATATGTATGGTTCAATCGTTATATCTATGGTTCAATCAATATATCTATGGTTCAATCGTTATATCTATGGTTCAATCAATATATGTATGGTTCAATCGTTATATCTATGGTTCAAGCAATATATGTATGGTTCAATCAATATATGTATGGTTCAATCAATATATGTATGGTTCAATCATTGCATTTATGGTTCAATCATTATATCTATGGTTCAATCGATATATCTATGGTTCAATCGTTATATCTATGGTTCAATCAATATATCTATGGTTCAATCAATATATCTATGGTTCAATCAATATATCTATGGTTCAATCATTGCATCTATGGTTCAATCGATATATCTATGGTTTAATCGTTATATCTATGGTTCAATCGTTATATCTATGGTTCAATCAATATATCTATGGTTCAATCAATATATCTATGGTTCAATCAATATATCTATGGTTCAATCATTGCATCTATGGTTCAATCATTATATCTATGGTTCAATCGATATATCTATGGTTCAATCGTTATATCTATGGTTCAATCAATATATGTATGGTTCAATCAATATATCTATGGTTCAAGCAATATATCTATGGTTCAATCGATATATGTATGGCTCAAGCAATATATCTATAGTTCAATTATTATATATATTGTTCAATCATTGTATCTGATCTATGGTTCAATCAATATATGTATGGTTCAATCATTGCATCTATGGTTCAATCAAAAAATGACATGGCTGATTAGTGCGAGTGAGAAATAAATGGAGTGTCAAAAGCGTTTTAAATTTAATTTGAATTGGAAACGCAGCAGATAGCCCAGAATTTGTCGAGCTGTTCTTAACCTAGAACTTAGATGGCCAGCCTTTTAGATATCGGTGCCTCCTCAAATACAACACACAGCTATTGTAGTGATAGAATATTAACAAGCCTTATTTGTTCAAAGCATTACGTGGTCTTGGTTCTATTCTGGTTTTTGTTTAAGATCGTATGGTTTCAGTGACAGTGAATTCTGTAGCATTTAGCCTACTTTACCGCCTGAATTGTTAATTAATTATAGTCAAAACAATTAGCGCAATAGGCCTAATAAAAGCTATACTCTAGTTTAACGCTTCAACTGGGGTTCGGACTAAGCTTATGATCCAGTTGGAATTGTGGTGTGAAAAACAAACTTTACTATTGGGCCCTAAGAAATACTTTGGGTTGAAACCCCCAACCCCTGCAATTCTCACCCTGCTGCATACTTACTTTTGCTGGGAACTGTTGAATTGAGGGAAGGTCATAGTCGAGACCATAGGTAGTAAGGTCGTTTGCACCGAGGGTTGTAAAGTCTGCCTCGTGAGATGGATCGGTGTTATTGGTGTTGATGGTGATGTAATTGTCGCGGTCTGGTCTCTGCGATTGGTGCCAGACGCCCAGAGTCTGCACTGTGTAGTAGAGCATGTCGCCGAACTAAACAATTCAATATGCATCGGATGCAGTACGTTCAGACGTTTAACACAAACATCAATCGAACCTTGAACTATCGGCTCAACAGTTAAGACGCTTATCTAAAAAAAATACGTAGCCTATACGGTCAAGGAATCTTCAAGCTATAATTGAATAAATTATGGTCGTTTCATGATCATGTGGGATATTCAGGTAAGTAAGGTAAGATGGAAACTGGAAAGGTAAATTGAAGTAGGCTACGGTTGAATTACATAGGCCTACCTTGTAACCTATCGTAGGTTAGACAGGGTACGGTAAATTGCGTTCGATCTCTCCAAAATTGTCTGTCGGGTCTTTTTTAATCACCCGCTACTTCATCATGTATTCAGAGCCTTGCTTCTTAATGGATTCGATCTTGTGAGTCAATTAAGAATTTTTTTATTATTTACATGTATGCCATGATTGTTGACGGCACATAATATGATGATAATTTATCAAGTCGCTTCTTTGATTTAGAGTCCAGAATCTGAGCTCTGTAAGTTAAGATGAATCGTTCGCAGAGGAATTGAAACTTGAGTTTGATGCTCAGGATGTTAACCTGACGTTATTTATCGATTCTGGAGCTCCATCGATTGATCCTTTTGCTCTAGAAAATTTGTGATGGTTAGTTTAGTCATTATTTTGTTTTATATGTGCACTTGTTACAGCGCCCCTTCAAGCTACTCAGAGGCGCTCCCGACTACAGCGGGGGCACTGCATGTGAGTTTCAAACCGAAGCGCTGAGCAATTGCAAGTGAATGTCCCTACGCGGCGACTTGAGGTGGATTCGAACCTGCAGCCCTCCGGCTGCAAGGACACGAACATACCCACTACACCACACCTCACAATAAATATCAATTAGGCCTAATATCAAGAAATGACTATATTAGCATATTATTATTTTTTTCCCTGAGGTACTTCATTCCCCCAGGGACTTATGGACTATTATTATATAAAGAGTGTATGTCTGGTGGGTCAGGCCCCTTATTATTATTATTATTATACAACAGTCGGATTATATAGCATTGTTATTATTAAATGTTATTATTATTGTTATTATTATCATTATTATTATTATTATTATTATTATTATTATTATCATTATTATCATTATTATCATTATTATTATTATTATTATTATTATTATTATATTTTTATATTATTATTATTATCATTGTTATTATTATTATTACTACTATCATTATTATTATCATCATTATGTTTATTATTGTTCTTGACTGACCTTCGACATGCAATCGTTGGTCAGTGTGATTGATGTGCTGTTTTCGTCCGAGCGACCAACGTAGGCCGTGCAGCTGTCAACATTTGACAAATAAAATATAAAACATTAGTTAGTAAGTCGTCCATATAAAAGTTGGTGAGAGAATAAATCAACTAATCATTATGCAATCCACAATAATTCCAGCAATCAATACAATCAGCTGCGTCGTAAATCCCAAACATTGCGTCAACTAAAACTGAGGGAGCGGTGTCCAGTTGATAAATTTATTACAACAATTTTATAGAGCGTATCAAGTAGGGCGAACAGTTCGGAGAAGATAACAGTAGTGATCGATGTCACGAGAAAAGAATTCGATTTCGAGACAAGCAAAGGATTAGGATCAGCTACAATTTGAGATCGAGAAGACGGAGACAGCGTGTCATAAAGAGAGGGACCAATAATATTGATCGGGATTTATTAAAAGTATTCTTGTGTGAGGAATTAGTAGAATGAGTTTGCTTGAAAAGCGAGGAGCACGATGCGAGGAAATTGAAAGAGGCAGGAAATATTGGTGACCGGAAAAATTCGAAGCCGGGCAATTTGGAGATGACAATTCGGAGAGGATATTTGGAGAGGACAATTCGGAGCGGATCGACGAAAATGTTTGCCTAAGTAGAAGTTTTGGATTGATGGAAATATTGCAGCACAAATAGAAGATGGATTGATTAAAATAATGTTGCTCAAATAGAAGTTGAATTGATAAAACTAATTCTTGCTTCAATAGAAGATGTATTGATTAAAATATTGTTACTGAAATAGAAATTGGATTGATAAAAAAAACAATTCCTGCTAATATAGAAATTGTAAGCAAACCAATGAAGTGACCAATAAAATCTCGAAGGACAACATTTTTATACATGAGGACACAGTAAATGGCCGGCTAGTTTAACCTAGATATAAATATAAATTATAATAATACTTCTTCGCATGACTGGAGAAAAGGTATAGGATAATAAATTTCTTACGAGCTTCCAGTGGTATAAGTGATTTTTATCGCTGGTGAGTTCGCAGAAAGCTCTGAAAATCGAATGCAGGTCAGATTTTCGATGTAACGGAGAGCATTTCGAATATTGGAAGTCAAGGCTAAAAAGCAGTAAACAGAGTCAATATCAAATTTGATTGTGTCGCACTGTGGTGTATTGGGTAGGCCATTACATGTTCGTTGCCTTGCAAGTTGCAACCGGAAGGTTGCAGGTTCAGATCCTCTTCAAGTCACAGCGTAAGGACCTTGGGCAAGTCCTTCACTCGCAACTGCTCAGCGCTTCGGCGTGAAACTCCGATGCAGTGTCCGCGCTGTAGTCGGGAGCGCCTCTGAGTACAGAGGCGATTTTTCATTAAAATTATCCCAGCCATCATGTTGAGATTTTACTACAGAAGAACATAATATTATACGGTACGTTGCACAATTGAAAAAGTGAACATGGTGAGCACGTGAAGATTAAACTGATCTATACAAGAAGCAATGCTTAGTCTAGTCTCCCTGCTTTCGGGGGAATTCAGGTTTCTTAGGGTGGAGGGGGGAGAGAGAAAATTCTGTTTTGCCCAGACATTTTGGGCGGACGGATGGGTAGCCATCTTTCATTCTCAAAATTTCTTACCACCTTTTTTGGTCATTTAGATCTATCAAAAATTGGATGCTGCAGAAATCTTTAGATTAAGATTACGATGACTGTTTATATAACATGACAACATGTTACATGTAAATGTGTTGGGTACTTTATGAAGCCTGCGATGACAAATGTGTTGGATAGCCTGCCCTACTTTATGCCGTCTCTGACGCCAACTGTGTTGTGTAGGCTACTTAATTCTGCATGTGAATTGATACTGTGATGGTTAAACGTGTCTGGTACCACTCAGTGGCCACTGGTACCACTTACTGATGGTGCTATCGATGGTAAACCCGACTGGCAATGGCCATTTTCTTTGCGGGTCCACATCGAAGTTGTAAGCCTGTCGTTTCTTTCGACGCGAAGTCAGACGTTCCACACGACGAACGTCACAACATTGGTTGCCTCCGATCAGAGGAGATATTTTGCTGCAGTCCTGTTAGAGTATGCAACATCATCATCAGTGATTAAAATATTGAGATGGAAAGACGTAGGCTAGAGTGCTTCAATGGAGGAAATTATAACTGAAGTTAAAACTGAAGTCCTTGTGGAAAAGGCGGGAAAGGAGGCTAAGCGTAGAGGCCAGAAACACCGAATTTACACAAATTAACGGGATAAAAATCCTTGATGCATGGTGTTCTCCTTCTTCTTCTTCGTCGTCGTCCTCATCACTTCGAGTTGTTTCTCTTTAGTGTGTTTTTCTGTCGTGGTCTCTAACGACGCACGCGGCAACTAATTTATAAATGCTGCGAAGATTATTTGGATACCGATAAAATAATTAACTTGATGAATATTTATGAAGGCAGTGGCATGTGTCGTGATGATGATACTGAAACTACCACTTGTCACACCATTCATCATGGGCGGAGTTTATCAGGGGTTAGGAGGGAGGCTAAGCCGCCCACCACAAGAAGGCCCAGATTCAGCTTTTTACCATGAAAATGGTATTTTTCCGGACTTAGCTCCCCCCCTCAAGAAGACATTAGCCCCAGTAAGAACGGAAACCAAACTTCGCCCATGCCATTCATTACAAGATTACGATAGAACCGTTGGCTTCCACAAAAACATAATTCAGCTGAGTAGTTGCGATATTGTATACGTAAAAATCGGAATGTGTAACAATAATAATGTCAATGTAAGCTTAGTCCAACGTCGTCATGTCATCTGACTGAGGCTCTATATACTTACAACGCCAGATAGTCCTTGACGTTTTGCCATGTTGCACTTCAATTGTCGACAGGCGTCGCAGGCATTCGTTGGAACACATCGTGGATCCTCGGAACACGTGCCAGCGCGAACATTCGGAATAACCTGGAAGAAGCAAATCATCATCTCCACGACATGTAAACTGGAAAGCAAATAAACACAGGAAGCATACTTTCATCTGTTGTCCACCTCTGTAGAAACCTCCTCGGATGAGGGGGGGTGTGCAGTCAAGATTGAAGGACCTCCTGGCTGAGGCATAGATATAATTTCCACAGCATCAGGGCCAGACTACTACATATACAGTTATACACATGGCGCCGTTGTCTCTAGTAGACTCTATGTCTGATTGTAATCTGTCTATAATTTAATTGCAAAGTCCTTAGGACCTGGTATAAGAATAAAACATTTCTATCCGTCTAGCATCGCACAACGTTTGAACTTGAACTCAATTGCTCGTTCATTCGTCCATTTGATAATCTGCAATATGGTCATCCTGTTATTAACTTCAGACTGCGAGACGACTGCGACGTGTAGGCTAAGTTGCTATTCGTATCCTATACGTGACCACTCCGCATTCTTACTCGATTTTTCTAGAGTGGAACGCTGGCTTTCGGCCTAATCAATCATACGAAATTGCATAGTATTTAGGAGGCGTAAGCTTATATTATTATAAGCTTACGCCTCCTCGGCCACCTCTAAATATTATTTAGAGGGGGCCGAGGTCCGTTTTGATCTAACTTTTGCCATAAAGATGAAGCTTTTGCAGCCTAAAAATGGAATCACTTGATTTGTGATGAGTTCTATTGTTGTGCCAATAAAATGATTGCTTGATTGATTGATCGAACGATTGATTGAAAATCAGATGAAAACCTCAGTTTTCTCAGTTAAAGTTGAATGCAAATTATCAGCTTTCTTGTTGACATGTTAACCACACTGACTGGTAAGAAATCTTACGACGACAACCACAGCCACCAAGTTACAGTTGAGTGAAACTGTTAGTTTCCTTGCTTGGGGACAATGCCCTTAATAATAATGTCTGGACTTTCCAGTCATTATTGCGTCAACGACTTTTACAAGCAGGAAGCAGACGAAGGAAGGCCTCAAAATTTTCGATATGAGAACTAAAGAAATGGTTGCTTGACGTAAGCGTACACATAAGACCAATTGGGGAAACTCTTTTAAGAACGGATTGTTTCAGTTCTGTGTCATCCTATCCCACTGAAAGAACCCAAAAAGAGTCAGTTCTTAGTAATCATAGAACAGGTAGTCAGGTCTATTTCGCTCGTTGTAAGCAGCGTTCTACTTTTCGCAGGAAATTCTGTTTTTCAGCCAACCAGGAACAATATCGCATAATTTTGAGATACGCGACACATTTAAAATATGCTGATACACAATGACACATTGCATTTAAAATTGTCAGAAACATAGCCTATACAAACGTACACTGTACAGATGTTAAAAAAGACTTTTCAACCAATTATTCACAGACTTACTAACCACCGTCTGAAACGTATCTAGGCCTACTCAACATCCAACCATTCATCTATCAATTCATTCACTCATTCATGCAGTCATCCATCCCTCTGTTCACTCATCCATCCAACCATCCAGTCCATCCGTCAATCAATCCATCGTTTCATAAACCCATTCTTGCATATTTCACACATTTAACCATCCATCAATCCAATCTATTCATTCATCCATATACATCGTCGATCCATCTATCCTTTGTTTTTCACCCATCCATCTATCTATCTGATCTTTCTTCTATCCATCCATCAATGTTTTCATCCATCTAATTATCTATCCATCCGTTCATCCACTCTCTACAGGTAGCAGTCCATATTACGCTCACTTGAACCCAGATAATTAGCACCCATAGTCCCATACTTGGAGCGCCTCTGAGTAGTTTCCTTGAGGAGGCGCTATATAAATACTTGAATGAATGAATGAATACTTCTTTGCCACTCTCTGCCATGCATTTCCTGTAAGCTTTCCACATGGGACCCATGTTCCTATATGGAACTCATAATTATGGACTCCGCATAATAATATTATGCGGAGTCCATAATTATTTGTACACTATTACACATATATTATATGTCCTGCATACATTATAACACCAATGAAAATTTTGGCATGGTTCAAAAAGGAAGACGTCGCTTCCAATCGAGAGGATGTATGCATAGCCTACATGAAGCCATAATTAATATAGCGCATTTTCAGCGTCTCACCGTAGCGCTACACGAAATGATATCTGTCTGATGTAAACAAGTGCATTTAAGGGCAGCTTGACAGAAAATATGTTGGATGAAAGGAACAGCCACAGTTGCATATAATTATGATCGATATAACGAAGATCAATCAATCAATCAATCAATCTTTATTGACCACCACAATAGTAAAATAAGCACACAGTTTACAAAAGATTTTTAAAAAGGAAGAGAAGACAAGCAGAGACACGAAGGAGACAAAGACGTCGTAAAAGCACGGAATAGATTTGAACAGCAGCAGCAGACAAACAATCATAGCTAATGGAACAAAAGAAAAGAAAGCAACATCTTAAACTACTGATTATTACTCACTGTAATATGACTGACTACAAAGATAAACTTCGACCACAGAGCGAGTTGAGAATTTTAAAAAACTATTCAACAACGATGAACGTACATTAAAACGCTACATTAAAACACAAGCCATGTCTTATTCAATCATGATCTGTCTCCCTGTCCGTCTCAGTGACATGTGTGTGTGTGTGTCTGTCTGTCTGTCATTATAATTAAAACTTTGTCAGGATATTTGTAGACGAATAATTACCTGGAAAACGCATGCAGATAGGAGAAGTAGAGTGGTCAATCGAATCACGGAGGTCATTTTTGCTCCAAGTAATTATAAACAATTAAGTGTAAGGTCAACTCAGATCAGCAACGGTGTGCAAAGCTGTCAGTCGATCTGCTGTCGTTTGCCTAGACGCAGAGTTCGTCCCAGGTACGATCTTCAAATAGAGGCAGTTGTTAGCTGCTTTGTACACGACCCGTACTCGTTGTTTCTTCAGCTATTGTTGCTACTGCTGTGTTGTATGAAGCTTAAAGAGTTTTTGTAGCAGGGTAACTCAACGAAGCGTGGAGTGAGAGAGGGCTCGGTCACGATTCGCCCAGGAATAAACGGGCCGTGAGTCATCAAAACGTGAAGTTAGATCATCAGAAAAATAACATCGCTTCGGCCCCAGATATTATTTACAGTTGTAAAACATTTAGCTAAAGCAATAGCTGTGCGGTTATTTGTTTGGCTTAGGTTGATTTCTATTGGCGAGTCTGGTTCTTTTACCAATGGCTTTGTCATTTTCGTTGTTCAAGATCAGGCTCAATTGCTTAAGTCATCGGGGCTACTATACAGCTATGCTGCTTTCTAAATAGAAAAACCATGAAAGTGACATACAGGCAAATGTAATGTGACAGACATAGACAGAAAGAGACAAAAATTAATAATTAAGGAAAGTGAACTGCCACGTAAACAGTTGTTTGAAGGGAGAGAGATTTCCTCATCCTGTGTCTGATATAAACAGTGGTTAAGTGGCTCATCCAGAGGTGGAGTGTCTCAAAATCCGTACATATTGAAACTTGCATGTAAACCTATTTGGCGAATGCAAATTAGGCCTATAATAATTATTCGTGATTTGCTATTCAGATAATAAGCATTAAATGTCTCGAACACAGTGGGTCAATGTCGTAACAGTTTACATATTCAGGTGACGACCCAGGTATTCTCTTTTAGGTGACTGATCTTGTTGTTCATGTACCGTGTTCCAAATTCCTGATCCGAGGTGCTGGATCTCAGATCCCAGATCCGTGGTCCCAGATCAAAGATCCGAGGTCCCATATCCCAGATCCGAGGTGCCAGATCCCAGATCCAAGATCCAAGATCCGAGGTGCCGTATCCCAGATCCCAGATCCAAGGTAGTGGATCCCAAATCCCAGACCCGAGGTGCCAGATCCCATATCCCAGATCCAAGATCCGAGGTGCCGTATCCCAGATCCCAGATTCGAGGTAGTGGATCCCAAATCCAGATCCGAGGTGCCTGATCCCAGATCCCAGATCCGGCTGGATTTTAGCATTTAGAGATAAGACAAGACTAGTGCTTGAACTGAGCGTAAGGAGAAAAACACAAGTAGGTTCATTATAGCAACTCGAAGTGCAGCAGCTCCATATGTACGAGGGGTCCTACTGGAAATTGTTAGGTAGGAGAGGAAAGACCTGAAAACTAAAGACTTGTTTGCAGGAAGCAGGTATTCATCAGCTAAGTCTATTATATAAAAACACGGGCGACATCTCTTCTCTCTTGGAAGAATGACTACGTAAGCCTAACCCTTACAATCAAGAGACTGTATTGCTTATAGCTAGTAGGAACAGGTATAAACTGTTCCAGGCCCAAAACTTTGATCGCTTCGACATGGTTCAACAGAGCAAGGCAAGCTCTGACTTTCATAGCAGCGCCGTATTAAGTTATATCATAATATTATGCGCATACTACAGACTGCAAGTTCTCCCACGTTATGCACAGCGCTGTTTGACGTAAGTACACACACACGGCATGCAGGAGAAGGGGTCATGATTACTTTATATTTTCAGACGGTGAGTCATGCAGTCCAAGTGCCTCCCGGTGGGAGAGAGGGGGCAGTCAATGCATCACTAGGTGTTTACATTGCAGCGCTTTATAATATGCCACACTTTAGCAACAAGGTAGAAGTCTAAGGGTCTGAAATCTGAACCTGAATCTGCACGCTTGAAAAGACAAGCATATACACGCATAGGCATATAATTATAGACTAGATTGCTTATGCCTAAAAAGTCCACACCCATAGGCCTACATAATACTACTTACATCCTTCCGCATTAACTTTTAGCTGAAAAATTCTGGAAAATGGTCTGGTCCATTATTTTAATCCAATCCAAATAAATCTTCTGAATACAATGAAGTAGCTAGGCCTAGAGCAGTAGGCCGATTTTCGACAGGTGCTTGTCGTCATATATAAAATTATAATACGTCTATGTATGTGTTGCTTGTTTGACTGGCAGAAGATGACTCAGATGAACCCGTTTGCATATTACTATAAAAAATACGTTTCCCTCTGAATGACTAAATATCCTTGTTACATGTTTAACGACACTGCCACATCAAAGATGATTAGTGTCGCCCTCCTCCTTTATCCAGGCTTGCATGAGACTGAGCATTTCTGTCTATGTTGCTTAAGATGCCAAAAGTCACGTACGTCAGCAGACGTTTATACAGGAGTGGGCAAAACACATCGAAATTTTGGCAATTAAGAGCTTGAAAATGCAAAGCAGAGAAGTAAGTCAATGTATGTATTTTCATATAAAAATATTGAAATTTCTCAGCTTGACTTTGTGTAGGCTATCATTAGAGGGCTAGGCGTTGAAACTGATGAACAGTTTCTCACACATTCTCAAAATGCGTATTAGAAGCTGTGTCTCAAAACTGTGATAAACTCTGGGTCCATTCTCATTGGATTAGATACCATACGGTACATTAACAAAATCATGCATGTATTGCGAGCATTGGGCTATAGCCGCTATAGGCCTATAATTATTGTTATTTTCCCTTTTAAAGCTGTCAGCTCTGAACCTGCTATTCTGAAGCCGTTTCAATGAGTGGTAACGCAGACGGTAGCTGCTGGCAACCAGAAAGCGACCAAAATAGATCTATATGTGAAAAGATTGAGATTTGAGAGCCAGCGAATCAGGAACTGCATGGTCTTCTAATTTCCATCGGTTCGGTAGGCTAAATACCAAGCTGCTCCTTAATGCCAGGAAACCATGCATAAGTGACACAAGGACATCTGAGGTACTTTTAAATGCCATACCATGATACCATGTTGTTCTACGATGGCAATGGCGGTGTTGCATGGAAAATCATGCAAGTCATTAGCAACCACGGAACGCCACGTGCACAAGTAAGTCTATAATTGCGGCTCCCATGACTGCCAGTTGAAGACACGAGTCAGCAGCACTTGCTATTCCAATGGTCTCACAGTCGTGTCGAAAGCAAGATGCCGTTGTTGACAATGCAATGAATGCATTACGTGTATATTACGCCCAGTTGCAAGCACGTGGGGGGAGGGACAGAAACCGCTTTTAAACGTTCTTATTGATGACCTCGCTTATTGTAACGATTCGCAACCGTTTCAATGAGTGGTAACGCAGACGGTAGACACTTGATTGAGTATGGAGAGAACGTAGTCATTAGCGTGAACCATGTAATTATGATATTGCTTCAGACTTACCTGGGTATATTATGCCAAGACCGTTTGAGGCGCAACCATGCATTCACTGAAGAAAGTTGCTTTTCAAGTTTACTTTGCTGGACCGATCCGTGAACGAGAGAGCAATGTAAGGCTGAGTATTATTATTATAATTATAATTTTTATTTTATTATTATTATTATTATTTATATTATTATTACTATTATTATTATTATTATTATTATTATTATTATTACTATTATTATTACTATTATTATTATTATTATTATTATTATTATTATTATTATTATTATTATTATTATTATTATTATTAATTTACTTGATGTATTTATAATCCCTCATGTGTTCCAAACTAACATGCGGACATTAGAATAGTGTTACTCTTGGACACGTGTTATTCCTACACTCAATAATTGAAACAATAGGTGACTTGATCACATTTCGAAAGTCCACACTCAAACCGACTAACATGTAGGCCTACTCCGTATTTTTACGAATGCCCACTTATTCACTTATTTTATATTTAACTGAGACATAAACTTTCTCCGGATCTTTTATATTTCGAGCAATTCTTGAGCGCAGTTCGTTGTCAAAACACCGCGAAAATTGATTCGCATGCAGTTATATGCAAGATAGCGAATGGCATGTAAATGATGATGGCATGGCGTACTTGAAAGAGAAAAGTAACGCATGATTGTAGACTAAATAGGTTTTGCAATTCGTTAAACATTAAATTAACGAGCTTAATAGCAACAATACAATAGGCACAGTTTACGTTCAAGATAATTCTGTCCACGATATGCACATTTCTTGTAAACAATACGATTAAAAACGTTCAACGATAAGCGACTTGAAAAGCGTTCAGTGTATCCTATATAAAGTGTAGGCCTATACGTTTGAAAGTTATTCTGATAAAAGCAGGGCAGTAATAGATAGATCTACAATACATATTATTACAAATTACAGCTCTTTTAATTGCCTAAGAAAAATGAGAATGAATTCTTAAAGAACATAAATTATTCTGTTAATCAAGTTCTGAAGAAAAATGCCATAAAAATAATTTTGACGCAAATGCAAGGCTTAGAGTTTTAGGGTCATATACATTTATTCAGATAGTCATGTCTGCGATTGACGTTACATTAATTAAATGATATCCTAGAGAATGATTGTCAAGCAGTAGGCTATACTCCAATAGGAGGCCTGTATGCTATTTTATAATGTAAACAAAAGAGAATCAACCTAAACAAATAATTAATTCTATAGACGCTTGCATTGAGGCCACACGTTACGAAAGTAGGCTAAATCTGATTTGCTCTTAAAAATCAAAGTATTCGCGGTTTTTTTAGTAGAATAGATCTACTAAATCTGAAAATGTCTAGTTTAGAAAAAGCAAGAAGCATAGCCAAAAGATCTTAAACATAACTTTTCTAGTGGCTTAACTGAGTTGCATGCAGCACTAACTCTTCTGCTATGCGGTACACTAACGAACGTAGGCCTATGCTATAAGTTACGCCAACCTAAACATTTAGAATCCTAGTCGTAGGTTAAAAATTTCCAAATAGCCACTTAAGAGCTAAGACTAGGAGCCTCAGATTATTCACGAGCGTCCTAATTTAGATTCAAGAAAATGACTAATTTGCAGAAGAGATTGGCAGGCATTTGGAGACGAAGTCCACATTAATTTTCGGGATAGAAGAATGAAATAATATTATTATAGAATGAAATAAGACTCATTGAAAATAATGCAAATTTATGGAGCTCAATAGTGGGCTATGAAGGCAATAGGTGTACGTGCATGATGCCTATTGGCATCACACCAGTGTTGCAGCTACGTTGCTTCTGCTCTTGTCAATTCATTTTCTTTAGAGGTTTTGACCTGAGAACGAAGTTCTTATAAATATATTGACTGTTACGTTTGGCATTAAAAGGACACAACGTAAATTGCTACTGGAGAGAGATTACGAGAATGCGACAACAGTAACTGTTAGGCCTACTCATGTCTTAATTCGTGCTCACGAGAATAAATAGAAATAGAAATAGACCTATAATATATATTATAAGCTAACAATAACAATAAGTGTTACACGTGTGACAATAATAATACTATTGCGCTAAATGTCGACATAGCAGAGACCTATATATAAAATTCCTACAGTTAGCTTATGAATCGCAAGGACGTCCGATCGAAGACCGATCTTCTTTGAACGTCCCACCTTCGGGGGTTGGTGGGGTCGTCTCGTGTGGCCTGGCTTCGTGATGGTGTGATCCCACGCTGCAGGTGACGACCCCAGCGACGAAGAGGGAAGGATCTGTCTTGCTTATGTCACTCGTCTTCATCCTCATCATTGCAGTCTGTCCTGACTCTGGTGAGCGTGTAACTGTTTGGCGGTGACGAATTGACCGATGAAAGTCTGAGACGGTTGTGGAGCCGCAGCGGAGAGATGGAGAGGGGCGTAGGTCGCTACCGCCGTCTGCGGGTTGGACACCGAGGCGCCGGTGGCGGTCAGGTAGCCCCCTGCGGCCGCCATCGCAGCCGCCGCCGCTGGACCGGTCATGTACGGGTAGGCAGCGACCTTGGCCCCCAACGCGGCGGATTCGTAGCTGGACAAAGGCGATGGAGAGTAGGGCATGCATGCACCAAGTGCTGCTGAGTAGTCTATGAGTTGGGCTTGAGTGAGAGGCGCTTGGAGAATGTGTGGATGCTGATGGGAGGAGAGGGTGATTGGACCGCCAGCCGTCGGTAGAGCTGATAGGTAGGTCGATGGGTAGACGAGCTGAGGAAACCTGGAAGAATTCAGAATTTAATCATTCATAATTATTATACCACAGCAAATGCACCAATGCATGAACCAAAGTATTGCTATTGAAATTTTTTGCCTCTGAAATTTCATGTGACGACAATGATGATGATGACGACAATGATGATGATGATGATAAAATAATGTTGTTTACGGATTGACGCAGATCTGTAAAAGTAGATCGTGGCATTATATAATAGTAGAAAGTAGATAATCCATAAACAACACTGGACGACTATAGATCGGCTAATTGGAGCGTACTCTCCCCTGTGTTTTTTACATAAATTTGGAGGACCTTTAACCCCGTTCAGAACGGGGGGCTCGTTCTACCACTTAGTGGCTGCAGAGGCGATCGTGTGTTACACTGCAGGGTTAATATTGTTGTTAGCCTATATGATCAGAAACCATCTCAGATGAAACTCGACAGTCGACGAACTCTCAAGAGTCGTATATGTCATGCCATGACTCCAGTGTCTCCGGCCTGTCACTTTATTCGCTAAATCTGTCTGCATGCGCCTCTGTCTGTTTGTCTGTCGACATGTGTTTCTTCCATGCACTCTGCCTGATATTATACAATTGAGAACTCCTCTTGAAATTTTTTATTGAGCGTCGGACTTAGAAAAAAGTGAAATAACAAAATGAAACGCAGACAACCAAAAACGAAGACATGAGGACAAAGAAGCAGAGGACAAAGAAGCAGAGGACAAAGAAGCAGGGGTTATTCTAAGAAATTTTCAGAACTGCACAAAACGACATTTTAGTCGTCCGGACCAAATGTTTGATCGTCGAAATCCCGTGAAAATATTACCATTTTGAAATTTTCCCGGCCCCCCAAAAAACTGATGACCTTTTTAGTCCTTCGTTCATTATAACACTATGAGTTACTGCACAACATCTTAATTTCAACTGCACAAATTTCTTTTCCAACTACACACTTTGTGTCCAGCTGCACGTTAAAATAACCCCTGCAAAGAAGCTGTTGTTATCATTCGTTAATGGCATTATGTATACACGATGCAATATCTCGCGATAACAACGAACAAATGTCTTGCTCCTCTTCACACTTTGCTCGGTCTTAAAGCTATTATAGACCTATACGTATTATATATTATATTTTTTATATATTTATATATATAAGCTTATGTAACATTAATACATGCATATTGTACTTGTTCATGGATTTTGTGTATATAATATGTTTTTATGTATTATAAATAAAGTCTACATGCATGTATAAGCCTACGACGTGTTTGCTGACTGACATATAGGACACCTGAACCATATCCGTTCACGTTATTTGTCCTATAGACTGCATTCGAATAATATAAGTATTGAATGCGATGTTTATGCTTCTGCCTGTGTGTGTATGATAATGAACACTTTGCTGAAGAGTTGCGTTAATGCTTAATGGGTTTTGCATGAAAGCAAAAACTCTATACAGCTCATGACTGCATGAAGCGCTGAATGATCTGTAAACGCCTTCCACTTATTTTCAAAATGCATCCTCGAGCAAAATGATATTTAGTCGCTCGTCGATTCTTCTATTTAGCGGTCAGTACACTTTGCCATCTCTTATACGATTGGCTTCTATTTTTCCACCTTATTTAGCCTATATTTTTTGTACTATCAATCCACCTTTCCTTCATGTGCATGGTCTACATATATTTTTTTCTTACGTCTTTCGTTTACTGAACCTTTATTCTTCCCTAATTTCGTACAATTCCTCAACTTCCTGTCCTTCATTTTTCCACTTCTTTTTCAATTCTTTATTTAGTCCTACACGTCCTACTCTTTGTTTTCTAATATTCTTCCTTCTAGTTTCCAACCTCCCTTTCTGCTTTCAATACTTCCTTCTTTCCTTTCCAGTTCTTTACTCGTCTTTCCCATTTTCGTCCTTCCGTTCTTCACTTCTCTTTTTCAACCTTATTTTTCTTTTTATTCCTTCAGTCATTCCTCCTCACTCCGTACCATATTGATCATGCAGCCGCCATTCGTTCTTTTAATCCCATTTATGACTCTCTTTATCTGTCCTGCAAATTGTTTTCCAACTTTCTCTAACTAATATAGTTTATTGTAGGAAGTATGAATGAAAAAATAAAACGACAAGTCAGGGTTGAAAGAGAGGAGTGAAGGAAGGAAAGAGTAGAGGGTGGAAAAGGTGGAAATGAATGAAAATAGAGTGGACGGAAAACATTAGGAAATAAATAGGAGGAGGTTGAACGCCACAAAACAATGAGGAACGCTGAATGATGACATCGAAAACATCAACATTTTTCCCTCTCCATGGAAGAATCTTCCGCTATACATGCATTTACTACTCTTAGAGTGCATACCACCCGCAGTTTTCATGTACCTTACAGAGTACCTTTTGCCTGTGGAAGTGTATAGATGATATATTCTTTAGAGTAAGATGAGCCTATGTATAGGTTTGAATGAACTCTAATATAGAGTTCGTTGTGCCTTGGAATGATGCACTCTATAGTATACGTTGTGCATAGAGTAGGCCCTATACGTTGTGTCTAGGATACACCTTACACATGCAGACACACCGGATCTGATACACCTCTGATCATGTTGCACCGCCTAAAAGACTAGTATACACTGTAGTTCCGTTAACTGTAACGAAGCAAATCGGCCACCCATGCAGAAGCAGATTTTCTACAGTCTCTACGTAATCTGTAGCCGATACATGTATACGTTATCATCACATTCGTCATTTTGATATATTAAGCCAAGTCTTCTTTCTGCAAAGAGATATTTGTGTAGATGCTTTTTTTGGTGCACTAATCGACAATTTGCATCGTGTTTAAGAGTTTAACAATTTTCCAGGCACATGTATTCCGACTATCGATTGACATAAATTGACACAATTAGGCTACTTCCTTCCGCAACGTAGCCTACATGTACATGTATAAGAAACAATACTACTTTCAGTACAACTTGAATGAGACGCAAAGAATTGATCCAAGTTGATCTGCCAACTAACAAAAACACTAATAGATCTATATAAGAAAAACACTGCTATGCTATAAAAACACTGCTATAAGAGAACGGCCTCTGAGTTTTGATCGACGTTTTCCTCTAATTGAGAGGAGCCGAACATAGACATAGATTTTTATATTACAGAGCTGAATGATGACTTGGAAACATCAACATTTGCCCTGAAGGAATCTTGCACGGAGACTCGCCGAGAGAGATACAACCGTGAACCGCAAGGAACGATTTCGATGCTGAACAGCTCATCAGTTCGAAGATTACTGCAGTATAGATACATACTTGGTTTGAAATAGAATGCCGCGTCTTGTCGGAGATTTGCTAAAGTGGTCGTGTCATCCTATGTCCGATGCTGCTGGCTTTCTCTTTATATATACACAACGCATGTATATGTTATCTAAACGATTCCACTGTACGGAAATAAAACTCAATTTGCCTTTTTCATTCACCCGTTCCTGCGTCATCAATCCATCAATCCATCTATCCATCCATCTATCCATCCATTAGTGCTTCTCCTTACTCAAGACCGCGCACGCATTTCTTCACTCCTATCCCTTTCCCCCCATTTTATTATCTCTGACTTTTTGCCAGCGCCGCCGTTGCTCCAGTTTATTCTTCTTTGCCGTCTTCGTCGTTACATCCCTCTCTTCCATCTACCTCCCACTCCACCTTCCATCCTCTTGTTCACTTCCTTTCCATCAGCAGCAGCTACATGTACTTTCACCAGCATCCGTGACTCCTTAAAGCTGTTGTATCTTATCTGGCGATGGCCATATACAATTGCTCAGCAGAATGTATACGATGGCATGTCTTCAACGGCTGCTGATCATCGAATATGGGATTTTGACAGACCAAAAAGCTCAACGCTACAATGCATTGCAACCTGCTGCAAGATGGTCCAGAAAGATGAACAAGACGATGACCGGGACGATGATCATTGATCAGGACGATGATCATTGATCAGGACGATGACCAGAACGATGAGGAGGACGACTAAGACGATGACGAAGACGATAACCATGATGTCAATAAACTATTATGATGGTTCTCTACCCGAAAGCATGCAGGTTCATTGGCTTTTACGCCCCTGGGGATGAGATGAGTGAGGTGGTTTCCATTACCTTCCTCACAAACAATGATGGGTAAGCAACTTGCCCAAGGTCGCTCCGCAGCAGCTTGCACCCCCGCGTCCCACAGGTGCTAGCCCGAGATATTTAAATCTCTAAATGTCGACTCCCAGCCCGGGGCTTGAACCGCAGTCCGTTGTATCCAACAGACTTATACCGCTCTCGCTTACCGGTGTAGCTAACTAGGCCAGTGATGTCAATTAATGCGATGAATAATGCTGTGGTCATCTAAAGTTCGATTCTCATTGTTCCCCACAGACTGTCATCAAGGGATGTAGAGACAATAGTTTCTTATAAATGGACAGCTCCACCCCTCCAGCTCAACAATAGACCTTTCCATTCATGGCATCATGGATGTGGACTGCAGTTTGCTGCATGCAGAATGGTCCTATGAAAAGATCAGATTGAAGTCGGTCTCTTCAGAAAGTTTAGACATGCAGATGAATATCTTCCACGCATGCACAATTGCACATACATGTACATGTAGCCCTAAGCATATCAACAATGGAGGCGGCGGATGAGAAAATAAAGCAACCGGATTTCTATCAACACACAAAGTGATTGTCTGTATTGATTGCACAAACCAACAAAAGCCGGAAGCAGAAGACTTCTTGGCCTTTAGCAAAAAAAGCATCGCAGACTTTTAATTAAGAGTGTAGGCGTACAAATGATGGAAAACGAATTTCGTCTGTAATAACATTGTCGAGATTTGCAAAAAAAGCATCGACTTTCTCATCTCCGGGGCTCTGGAATATCCCACGCATATATGCAAGAACACACATAAAACATAGATATTATGTATATATGTATTGTATACGCATAGGCGTATATACATGTAGGGCCTATGTGCATGATACATAGAATTCGTACACATAATAGGTATATGCAGGCTATAGGCCTAATGCAGCCGACCAAGACACCGTGATCAAAGACATAACACGAAACGGACCTGCATGGTTTGTGTTTTAACATGTGCAGTATGTAGGATTGTAGGTGTCATTGTACGCAGATAAAATAGTCATATAAGCCCCACACAATAATCATATAAGCTTATGCATAAGCTTACTATTTATGCATAATTATACCACATACTATCATGGATGGATGGATGGATGGATGGATGGATGGATGGATGGATGGATGGATGGATGGATGGATGGATGGATGAATAAATGGATGAATGGATGAATGGATAGGAAGGTATTTAAGTATACAGTGTGAATTTTTGTCTTGCATTCATATCATATTGAATACATCTGTATTTGCATCAATGGATCTGTGTTTAACTATACAAATACAATACATGTATATCGCATGTTCGTGACATTTGACCTGCTGCATATCCGATTGTTTATACGAATTCTCGCTTATAATAGACAAAGACAGCGTGGCTGGAACCGACCAAAAGCGTTCTTCTCTTGCTCTGTCCTTCTGTTAATTCGTCCCACTGCCTACACATCTCCCACTGTCTGCCCGTATGAATCCGTCTGTCTGTCTTTCTCTTTGTCTGTCCGTTCGCATGTCTTTCTGTCTGTCCGTCTATCTGTCTACCCTTTTCTCCATTCGTCCATTTGTCCATCCGTCCGTCTCCCTGTTCGTCTGCCTGTTCGTCTGCCTGTTTGTTTGTCTGCTCGTCTGCCTGTTAGTCTGATTAGGATCGAATAAAACGTAATCCACTCGTTCGATAAAAGCGTCTAAAATAAACAAGCACATCTTTTGACGATAAGAAGCGAACGTCATGTTTTGAGCGTTTGCCCTCAGTCGACCCCTTCTCTACCTCCACCCCTTTCTCTCCCCCTTCCAACTGCAAGCGATCATTTGCCGCGATTAGATCCTAGTTGACTATATATAATCTGTGGTGGGAGGGGGCGACGGAATGTTGCGTCATCTGAACATCGCCGCGAGATGTCGCTCCGCTGCAGCGAAAAATTCGGATAATATTTACCTGAGAAAGGTAAACGGAAATCGGAGACGGACTTAGCGGCCGATTGCACTAAACAAACGCCGACCGAAGAAGAAGACAGACCGACCGAACGACCGAACAACCGAACAACCGGATTCTATGCATGGCCGCAGAAACTCCATGCGCGGAAATTCAACGCAAAGAAAAAGATAAATACGATGAAGGAGAATCAGGGGGAGGAGGGACAAAGAGGAATCAGAGAGGAAGGAGGAAGGGGACAAAGAGGAGGTGGAAGACAAGAAACTTAAGGTAGGAAAGGAGGATGAGAAAGAGAGGGAAGAAGATGGACAGGGCGAAAAGAAAAAGGAGGAGGAGAAGCGAAGTAAGCAAGGAGAGGTATATTGGGGGAGGTGTAGAAGAAGGAGGAAGAGGAGGAAGAGGAGGAGGAGGAGCAAGAGGAGAAGAAGGGAAGGAGAACGAGGAGGAAGAGGAGAAGGAAGGAGGAGGGAGGAGAAAGAGTAGGAGCAAGAGAAGGAGGAGGAGGAAGAAGACGGAAAGAGTAGGAGTAAGAGAAGGAGGAGGACGGTAAAGAGGCGGAGGAGAGATGCAGACTGAATGAACCACGTGTCGGTTTTCTGAAGTAAATCGTCTGCTACAGTTGTTGTTGTTACTGTTGTTGTTGTTGTTGTTGATTGTTTTAGGCGTAAGATCCACCAGACAAAACGGACGATGATGATATGAGGACAACAACGACAACGTGGCCCCCTCCCCCTTTGAGCAGCAGACGGTCGAATGTTTTATTAGCACATGATGATGCTGTACAGATCGAATCGGTGGCCTATTATTAAAGACCCTGTTAAATAAACAGACTCTACAATGTCTACATGATTGAATAGGCCTGTGCATGTTGTGCAAGTTGTGCTTACGTCGAATAGCATTGATCCACGTGCATAATAATTTTGCATAGGCTAGGTATTTTGTTGAATGGGTGCCGTAGAAATCGTAGCGGAAACCAACACACCCGGAGTTTTGACTTGCGAAAACAGGTTTTGAAAGATGATCTAATGTGCGCTCATTCTTGAGATATTTCAGTCAAATATCTAAGAGCCAATATGTACTTATAGCCAGTGACTAAGAAAGTGAGGGAGCGAATAGAAGTGGATTATCAGTGACTCACTAAGTCAGTCATCGAGTCGCCTTTTTAAATGACGTATGCTGAAATTGAAATGCCTTCACGTGCACTTTACAGGTGCTGTTATAATTTCAATTGAAGCAAACTAAATTAATCAATTCTTGAACTAAATTATTTGGTTGCAAAGTTTCCTTTTCAGTAGGCCCTATATTCGCCAATAATAATCTCAGGGACACTAATGATCATGATGATGACGATAACTATGATGATGATGATGATGAAAATAATGATGACGACAATGACGATCATGCTGATGATGAAGGTGGTGAAAATGATGACGGTGACGATACCCCCACCCCCACCCCCAAACGGAAATTTCCAAATCCTTCCTGGCAACTCCTCTGGCCCGACGTAACGAGAAAACAGCGCTATTAAAATAATCAGGAACTCTGGCGCAAGTTTACACTGTCTAGATTCTAGAACAATAAAACGTTTAGAATAATCCCTTAATGAAGCCGTATACGTCATAAAAACCACGAACGGTCCTTGATACATGTACATGTTCTATACTCCATGCACGGTATACAATGTAGTCTACGCTATTCGTAGCAATTACAGGAAATGAGTAGCCCCCACTTCTTATTTTCAGACAAAGCATTCGTATAGTTACAGCCTAAGCTTATCAACATATACAACGCGCATATCTTCAATACATATTGTCGCCAACTTAAATAAATCATGGACACGCATACGCTATGAAAACGTCGACCTAATAAATCATGGTTCGTTAGTTTCCCTGCTATCTCGGTCGGTTAAATGCCGTAAGTAACCAGCGTGTCGCTGCCATAATCTCTATCGCATGCAGAATTGTCAGATACAACATCCGCCATTATCGTCTGCCCATGCCAATGCGCATGCGCTCGACGCATGCGCCGTCTATATGAGCGGCTAATCGTTTTGTCTCGCTGGCCGACCTTCCGGCGTTTTCTTTGTCTCAATGACGAAAGTGAAATCTAACAATTGGCCTAGGTCTGGACGTTACTATAGCGAAGGAAATTCTTCCATTTTAGTCGAAGAGAAAGAAAGACAGACAGAGATGGGGTGGGGTGGGGTGTGGGAGGAGAGAAATGCTTACCCCATTATCTCTGGACCGAGATAAGACGCCGGAACTGTAGGACCCGTCTTCAAGCCGAACGGAAATGCGGCTACAATTGAGATAAATAATTATCAGTAAAATATTACCTGGACCAAGAAACTTTGTATAAGCTAAACTTACAAACAATGACCAGTGATTGGATAAATTATAGCCAGGGTAACTACCGTATCTAAACAAAATAATAGGCTAGTGCTACAGAACTTGAAGCTACTAGCAATAAGTAGGTCTGAGTTGAACCTACTTCCAAAACAAATTAAAATTTATTCTTCTCGCATTGGTAGTTTGCTGTTAACTTTGTAAAAAGTAGGAAACAGGCACATTCAATAGGTAGGGCACTTTTACGTTACTATTTCAAATAGTGAAGTAAATAGTCATGACTATGCAAATAACATAGTACATCTACCAACCCGTGCATGTTATAATACCTCTAATCAATAGGCTTATAGCCTAAGCTTAATATATAAGCAGCAAATTTGTATGTCGTATTTATTACACATACAAATAGATGGGCCAAGGTTTTTGACGGCAATTGACCTCTAAAATTGGAATGCAGTTGCCTTCCTGGCTGCAGTCATTTCTGACTGACCTTCACATGAATCAATCAATCAATCAATCAATCAATCAATCAAGACATGAAGTCATGATATCGAATTTTAAGTTCTCACAATCATAAACTACTGTCTTGACGCGCTTGAATAGTTAAAACAATTGTTCTGAAGTGTTATAAGGATAAATAATTTAATATTATTCGGATGAGTTAATTTCACTCATCCGTCACGGTACTAATCATGTTGTCGATGATTCAACCCATTTCCCGCCCGTCAATCCGTCCGTCCGTCCGTTTACACATATGGCCATCCATCTATCTGTCTGTCCATAGGACCAAATCTCTTTTCATTCGCCTATCCATCTTCTCTTTTGGGGCGTGAGTTCGAATACCACTGCTGCCACCAAATGTGCTCTAAAAACCACGTTCACATCATCCATCCATCCGCCCATCCATCTTTCAATCCTTCCGGTTTTAAAAATTCATTCCCCATCTCTCCGTCTTTCCTTCACTGTACATTTTGTCTATCCACTCCACTTGGCCCCCCCCCCCGATTTTCCCGTTAGCCGGGCTCTATATATATGCATATAATAGTAGGTCGTTGACCGTGGAGTCGTGGACAAGTCTTGCACTTACCGATCAGTTCTCCGACGGGAATGCGAGGCTTCGCTCCTAAGTAAGCGAGATTGACGTTTGCTTTCCGTCCATCGATGATTGGATTGGGATCCTTGCACGCCCTCTCCGCCCCCACACGATCAGACATCGTCACCTGTCAACGATCATCACCAGGTGGCGTCTTTAGCATATGACGTCATTTCAATCATGAATGACAATCTCATGCTTCAATTAATATTGCCTCTTAATGGGTTCATTATTTCTAGGCCGGTTTAATAAGTTAGTTATGCAAAAATCAATTTCTGTGTGATGTGCTTTTGTTTCAGCTTCTACAGACCTAAGACATTATTATGGAAGGCTCGATCCTATTGCTTGGGCGTCGTAGTCTTGAAATGATTTGAACCTCAGAGTTCTTTTAAAAATACACTGACCAAGGTTCATTAACTTACATACTGCATGCATGCATGATTAAAGAATAGGTCAACATCATGCGTGGTTGTGTAAGCTTATGTGTGTTGAAGAAACTGTGTCCATATGTTGATGTGTGTGGGTGTGAGTGTGCGTGTGTGTGCGTGCGTGTTTGCGCGTGTTTGTGTGTTTATGTGTGTGTGCCTGCCTTACATCTCTCTGCATTAACGCCGCTGTAGGTCCGATACCTTTCTACCTGCTCATAAAAAATCATTAATTAGTCATTAAAATTTAAAACTCATTAATAAATCATATAATTAAATATCGCCTGTTAGTATTAAAGTACCAGAATATTCTGGCAATATAATTAGCCTATGTCCATAATTAGTTGCCCAAGTGTCTATGCTATTCTATGGCCTACTACGCATGAAAATTGTGAACGACTAACTAACTAACATCAGCAGATAATAGAAATTCTGATTCATGACCTCAAAAGACTCACAAAATAATGACTTGGCTGAAAAGTTACATGCCTTCTACATTTAAATGCCACGTGGCATACGGTTAACATCGAATGCGCCCTAAGGCTTCTCAGATGGTTCACGACTTGAATCAGAAGTTTGACTGAAGCAAAACAGAGTATGGACACGGACAACCAGTCGTGATTATTTAGAAAATCGTGATATTATAGGAATCATGAAAAGATAAAAAAAAACTCCCCTCTATACGTATACACTGACAGTATAAGTCCTAATCCTTGGTGAAGGAAGAGGGCTCTAGTATTAATAGTAGCAGCAGCAGCAGTAGTGGTAGTAGTAGCAGCAGCAGCAGTAGTAGCAGCAGCAGCAGCAGTGGTAGTAGTAGCAGCAGCAGTAGTAGTAGTAGTAGTAGTAGTAGTAGTAGTAGTAGTAGTAGTAGTAGTAGTAGTAGTAGTAGTAGTAGCAGTAGTAGTAGTAGTAGTAGTAGTAGTAGTAGTAGTAGTAGTAGTAGTAGTAGTAGTAGGGCCTGGCATGCTCGATAAGGCTGTTCGAGAATCCTTGGTA
Source organism: Lumbricus rubellus (assembly GCA_945859605.1). Classification (NCBI taxonomy): domain Eukaryota; kingdom Metazoa; phylum Annelida; class Clitellata; order Crassiclitellata; family Lumbricidae; genus Lumbricus; species Lumbricus rubellus. The sequence continues at coordinate 15,550,951 of OX243811.1, read as the reverse complement.
ATCTCAGAGTTCAGCCATAGATTGCTTCTCAAGATATATGTAGATTCCAAACAGAGATGGCTACATATTAGTTTGGCGCAGCATAAATATCTAAAATAACCTATAGGCTTTTCGCACATGTATAATCTCTTGATCTCGTACGTATGGCTATGCTTGAATCTGTTGACTTTGATTTGGATCAGAGCCGAAGGAGCAAATGTACTTGATAGATAAGCGCTTTTGGTTCCTAAATGCTACAAAGATGATCTGATAGTCGACTTGTTTTCTGTATCTGCGACTCTACCGACATCAGCAGCAGCATCCTCTGTTATCACAATCTCGGAGCATATAGAAGCCATGCAGCCACCGCAACTGCAGGTTGTAGCAACTGCAGCCAAACGCACATGCATGGTCTGCATTCATGCATAGTGCACCTACGCATGGCATACGTCAATTGCAAGTGTAGTTATAACTCGTCTCCGATGATTTTAATACGACGGATTTAGTGAATGGCCTGTCATGTCTAATACGATCGCCCTATTAGGACCCACGCCAAAATATATATATAGGCCTATAGCCCTATACACATATTATAGGCCATAATTATGGGTTTTTATTTAGTCAAGACTAATAATAAACTATAGGTTTAATTTAACACAGACCAATAATAAACTATGATTAGGCCTATAATTATATTATACACCATTTGGTCGGAATGATTGTCAATAAAATATGGCCTAAGTTTCATTATATTTATATCTTTGCAATATTATATCTTATTTAGACTAGGCCTATGTGATGTAGGCCCTATGCTATCAAATAAGCCTGGTCCACCGTCCAATCATGTTTCGTTTCTTACAGTATCGGTGGCATTTGCTTTTGCCATGGCCAATGGCCACAAAGGTCGGACGCTGGTCAAGTGGGTCATCTGCTTGACTAGAATAAGCTGGGTCAAGGTCTCATTCGTTCCCACTCTTTGTCTGTCTAGATATGTCTGTCAGTCTTTCTCACTGGATCTGCCTGCATGCATGTTATCTCTGGCATTTTCATGCACGGTGTCTCGGAATCTTTCGTAGGCCTAATCGTAATCGAATCTCCAAATTTCTAAAGTGCCACTCGAAAGCCAAGCGCAGGGCACCAGCTTATTCGCGAGCGCATAACGTCTCTGTCGCCTTTTCCCACAGTTGTATAGGCCTACATACGCTGTAGTTTGCCTGGAAAAGGAGTTCTCATTTATGCTTGACCGCAATTAAAGAGATTAATCGCAGAAGAGAGAAGGCGCTTATGAGCTCGACAGACCCGACCGCCCTTGTTACTATCGCCCTGCTCAAGTAGGTTAGGCATATACACTACTACAGCAAAGACTGGGAGTAACAGAACGCAACGTGGGCTAATAGACACACGCCGCAGGGTAGGTTTGGCCTAGTGGTTAAGTAGCGGGACTGTTGATTGAGAGAGGTCAGGGTTTAAACCCAAAGGGTCGAAACATTGGAGCACTTTCGTAGCACTTCAGATCCACTTGGATATACTAATTGCACTAATCGCAACCCCCGTTAGGATGATAAGACGAGCAATGAATCCTACTGTTCGGAAATCCCATTAAGGATGCAAAACGTTGTAATAGTTCTTAAATTGTACCAAAGACCGTACGGCCTCAATCCAGGGGAAGTTACTGCATGGGGTGGGGTGCAGATGAAAAATGTCCCTGAATTTGAAGGTAAAAATCAGCTGTTTTATAGGCTACGCAAACCTTTGTTCTTGCGTATAATGAAATAGGCCTAGGCCTTAGAATATCTATCATTAGTCTTCACTAGAATCATAGGACAGGAAAAATCAAACACAGCAAGACAAATTTTAAAAAGCAGGAAATTTAACCGCAGAAACCATAAATTATATATATATATTTATTCATGGGCGCCGACTCTGCGAGGCCCGTGAGTGCTCAGCACCACCTGAAATTGGCCATGCGAGGCCCGCCTATGCATGGGCACCACCAGAAATCAGCCGGCAAGATGTGTTTTTTAAGACATTATTTCTCTGTTGGCATTGCTTTTCTATAAAAATCATTCCGTCTTTTATATATTTTTTAAACTCACTGCAGCTAGTCTACCTTACTATTACTCCAGTTTTACCCCATGCGGTAGAGTGAATTCAATATTATTGGTCTTCAGCCGATCAGCGAATACGAAGAAACCCCGAAATCCTGCTTATTCGATCCACTTCCGTCGTTTTTTTATTGCTGACGAAGGCGACGATTTTAATTACATTGATTCCTTTTATTGTAGCCTACATGCTCAATAATGTTCCTCACTGCGCGAGAGTCAACTCATAGCATCACAAAAGCGGGATATTGTTTTTGTCTCATTAATTGTCGATCTGCGTTGACAAATCAGCCTTTACTAAATTGTCAAAACTTTTTGAAAGACTATAATTATTATGAAAAACTATTTCCACAGTGTTAATATTGACTCACTAAAGAGTGGTTATAATGTAGACAGAATTGTTTGATTTCTTGTGCAAAAGTTGAGCCTGTTGACCTAATTATAGGCCTATTAGGGAAGATGCCCATGCTAACGAAGATTGTACTTGTCTTCTATATGGATTCCAAGAGAGCTACATGTTGATCCAAAAAGTGATTTTTTTAAAACAATTGAGAGGAACATTTATTGAAGTCTTAAATCATGTCTCTAAGCAATGAAATATTAAGACATTTTGCTGAGATAGCATCTTAAAATGTCACTATTTCAGTGTGGATTTTTTAAACAATGGCAAGGACGCTCTTCAATTAATAAATCACGATAATGATTATCAATTTCATCAAAATGACAGCATAATATGCTACCATCGCAGTGTGGCAATTAAAAAATTCGAAAAGTTCGAATAGCACATCTCCTCTAAATCCATACCCTTCTCGGCGTTGAGCGCCTCGGCGATCGTCCTTAGGCCGCGATTTTGTCCCCTAAAATTAGGACCAAGTATCCGCCTATGAGGTCATTTTAATAACTCTCCCATAAAAAAGGGTAAAAAAAAATTTCCGCGCTCACGCGCGGATTGTTTCACGTTCTATGGGCACCACCACTCTTCGGGTCAACTCGGCGCCTATGTATATTATATATATATATATATAATATATTATATAGTCTAATCGCCAGATCGCAAAGTATTATATTAGACTATAATTAGAGTGATTATTATGATGTCAATATGACTCATGTGCCTACAGGTTAAGTGCGAATTCATGCACAGTTAGGCCTAGCCTATGTAAAATTTCATGTTGTTCTAATAACTTCTTATTCTTGAGTAACTGCACGCGTTGTCTCACATTACATACATTTGAGATAGGCCTACTGTGTGTTATCGTATAGGGCGCCCTAGGCTATAGACTATCGGGAAGTAACAACAATAAAATTAATAGTTGCCTACGGTAAAAAAATTAAGATTTCATAGGTCTATACGACTTTAGCTAACAAACCAACTTTAATAATGGGGCGGGGGTAGAGAAGCTTAAGTTGTATGCACGCATAGGGGAAGGGTGGGTGGGTTTCACATAATGTATGAGGCGAAACAGGGGAAGGGGGTAGAAATACGATTTTTTTTGCATGGCGCTTATTATATGGCCTACAATAAATGTATTGAACTGGCCATAGACGTTTCATGCATCGCCTAACACCAAGTAAAAGCGGTTCCGGTTCTCTTCCGGTTGAGTTCGAAGGGACTTATTGAGACTGAGTAGCCTACAATGAACTTAAGGAGGTAGGCTACATTGATTTTATAGGCTGCAGTGCACGATCTGACGTACAGTCAGTAAATCATTTCAACCTTTCTACTTCTCTGCCTGTCTCTCTCTTTGCTTGATTGTGTGATATAATGGTTGAATGAATGAATGAATGAATGGCTGACTGATTGATTGATTGAATGATTGATTGACTGATTGAAAGAATAAATGACTGAATGAATGAATAACTGATTAACTGACTGCATGAGTGAATGAATGGCTGATTGAATGAATGATAAAACGAATGAATGAATTAATGAATGTATGAATGAATGAGTGAATGCCTGAATGAATTAGTGAGTGAGCGAGCGAATGAATGAATGAGTGAATTAATGATTAAGTGAATGACTGTCTGACTAATAATTAAGTGATTGAATAAATGAATGAATGAACGAATGAATGAATGAATGAATGAGTGAATGGATGAATGAATGAGTGAGTGAATTACTGAATGACTGATTGATTGAATGACTGTCTGACTAATAATTAAGTGATTGAATAAATGAATGAATGAACGAACGAATGAATGAATGAATGAACGAATGAGTGAATGAATGGCTGATTGAATCAATGAATGGTTAAACGAATGAATAAATGAATGAATGAGTGAATGGATGAATGAATGAGTGAATTACTGAATGACTGATTGATTGAATGACTGACCGACTAATAAGTGATTGATTGAATGAGTGAATGAGTGAATGAATGAATTAATGAATTAATGAATGAACGAATGAATGAATGAATGAATGAATGAGTGAATGGATGAATGAATGATTGAGTGAATTACTGACTGACTAATAAGTGATTGAATAAATGAATGAAAGAACGAATGCATGAATGGATGGATGAATGAACGAACGAACGAACGAACGAATGAATGATCACTTACGAATCCGTATCCGCGACTCTTTCCTGTCTGTCGATCGGTGATAACAACGGCCTCTTCGATGTTTCCAAACGGTTCGAAGAACTTCTGTAGCGTGTCGTCTGTCGTGTGATAGGGCAGACCGCCAACGAAGATCTTCGTGAAAGTCGTGTCCCTCTGGTGGTGATAGGTGGAACAGTTCATTCTCTCCTTCTCCCTCTCTCACTCTGTCTCTTTTTTGGGGGGAAAACGACAACAACAACGCAGGTAAATCCAATTCTCAATTATTATTCAGGTGACTCAGTTTTCCGTCAGTCAAGACTCTGCAGTCTCAGGCCAAGACGTTGAGGCTGTTGAGTCTTTGCCTTGCAGTCTCTCTAAGTTCACTGACCAGGACGAACTAAGAAGCTAAGAAGAGCAAGCCGTGTAAGGTTCGGGTCTTATATGGCAAAACGACCTGCAGTAAATCATTTCAACCTTTCTACTTCTCTGCCTGTCTCTCTCTCTCTCTTTCTGTCTCTTTGTCTCTCTCTCTCTTTCTCTGTCCCTTTGTCTCTTTCTCTCTGTTTCTCCTTCTCTGACACACTCAAATACGTTTACACAGACTTCTCTGTCTGACACCCCACACATGCAAACACATGTAGACCTACGTTGGGTTTCACCAGCACAGCACAGAACGCACGCCCTTGATCTGCAGCTACCAGCGTATAATAATAATACACGCGAATATTTACACAAAATATTTGCCCAAAAAGCGCTGGTGCGAAAGTTCAGAGCTGCTGCGCTTAACAAAGAGTCGTCGACATTAGTAGTTCAGCGCTTAAGCGGCCGTTTGCTCGCAGACAAATGAGCCAGCGCTTAAGCGAGCAGACCAAGTTAGGCGCTGGCCGCTCAACGCCGCTCCAGCTGGCCCCCAGCATCCAGTGCGCCTTGCCTCCGCCTCCGCAGAGCCGACCAACTTTCCTGGACTAGCCTACCAGCGGTGGCTCATCCATCATGCATGCATGTACTTCTAGGCGCGCCGTAGTAATAGCAGCGGGCACCTGCTGCACGTGTATTTCACGGACCTGTCACGGCGACGATACTGTACACCGTGCCAAGGCCAAAACGTAACAATGGAAAGATATAATTAAAGAATGAAGAATAATTATAGAAAGAAAACTTCAATTCGTTTTAACTACAAATAGGGCCTACCATTTGTAACAGGAATATTGTTTTAAGTCTGTATCGCTAAAAGAAACGCGTCTCAGAGACGTCTGATTTGAAGTTAGGACTCTTCATTCCTAATTGCAGTCGAGGTTAATTTTTTTAACTTTTGAATTTGAATTTAAATGCACCATCAAAATTAAAGTTTGCATAGGCCTAGGGTCGAATTAATTGACTAGGGCCTATGGCGGCGCGATCCAGCCAACCTAAGTTAAGTCTGGACCCGTTAGGAACTTATATAGGGCTGGCCCAGTTAGACACATCGGTTAAAGTACGAGTCCTATGTGCTTAGCTATATTTGCAGGTGGATTTTGGATCGCCTTCCAAGTGTAGCTCACTTCAGTCTTAACGGCCATGGCGCTCTAGAAATTTGAAGGTTGGGGTTGGCACTGCCTGGCAGTGGCGGGGAGGTGTGGGAGGTTGACTGCTGGGGTGGTTGTATTGTTCGATAGTTGGTTGCGATTGGTTACGATCATCCGTAACCTTGGTTACGGGACTTCCATGACGATTACATAAACCTACATAAAACTCTGCTTCCGCCCATATTATATATTATTCTGAAGTCCTACTTCTTTTCTTTAGTCAGAAATCTTCGAAATTCCAAAGCAGGATTTATCCACATTTTTTAGCACGAACCACCAATTTGTATTTTCATAACGGACACGATAAGAAGCTCACAGAGCGCGTGTAAAGCGACAACGAAAATCATGCATCGATGATAAGAGGTCGACAAACGACGTCTCTCTATAATTATATATAATCTCAACGACCAACAGCCTCGTTCCCAACAGTCAACGGTAGAAATGCCGCTCAATCAAACTAAAACGAGGCTGATTTAGAAGCGAAGCAGACGATCACATGCAAGGCGCCACACAGGTGGAACAAGCAGGGATTAAATTGGATGGCAATGGCTTACACTCTATTTTACCCTCGCTATTCTAATTATTAGGAATTTTAGCCCATTTCAACCTTCTTTTATATGCATAAATTGCTTCTAGCTAGCCTACATCACACTTTTTAATATCCATAAAACATTGAAGCTGTAGGTCTGCTACAAACTGGTTCAAAAATACATAAAGGCAACCATCAGTTTTGAACGTACATTTAATTTAAAACGGTATGCACAAATCAACAGTTTTCTATAGATTTGCAAGACTAATTTTCAAAGCAATCACCTAACACTGCCGTAGGTTGGACCCCTTTTGGGAACTGCACACTTTATTCTGCCCTCATTCACATTTTCGACGGTTTATGTGACCCACCCCAGCCCACACCTCAATGTCCTAGTTTTCTCAGTGTGCAAGTTGCCTTATTATTATAATTTTACAATTTTAATCATAAACTTTAAGCTCTGGAATAGCTCTTGTCATAGGTCTATGGGTAAGCTTACAGAATACATAGTGCTACATAGCCATCTTCCATAATTATCTCAAGACCATACTGCATACACAACAACAACTTCTAAAACAGCACAAGTTCTAATATTCCATCAAAATTATTCATAGAAACAAAATCAACGACAACGCACAAACAAAAACGTCCACTTCAGAAAATTAATCAATCTGCAAAGTCACAGAAGAAAGCTGGGCAACAGCTGTGTGTACCCAAAGCATGTATTGTATATCATGGTATCAAGACAATTCACCAACGTACAGAATTAGAGTCAAGCCCATATCTGCCCAAATGTTGCTAGTCCATTAACAACAGGAATTTCATCTAGCGCAAGTACGTATAACACTTAGATATCTGGAAAAACACCTGCTGCAGTGGATTCTGTGATCAACGTTCACATACATCTTTCGTCAAAATGGTCGTCTAAATTTGTCTATAACATTCATTTACTAGTAAAATCTTTGATCTTGTTCAATAAATCTTCATCAATAACTGGGTCTGCATTTTTCAGATTATTATTGTTTTTACCAATATTATCTTATCTTCACATTGTTTAACTTCTTGATGAATGTTTTTGATGAATGTTTTGTTGTTGATGAACTAACACACACTATCTAGACTAGCATAGCATAGCAAGTGCCTTTTGTCAGCTACTGTTTAAGTGTATACACCGAAAATTTCATGTTACGACCATAATTGTGCTGTAAGGCTGTAATGTAAAGGTGTAATGTAAAGGCATAATGGCACACACACACACACATATAGCACCATTAGCAGAAGCTACTACGATACATAGAGCACTTCCCACAATTAAGTTCTTCATTCTTCAATAGAGGGCCATCCATATAGTATATATGCAGAAAGCTGGATAAAATTGGTCACATCCCCCTTCATGTAGGCCTACACAGTTTTTACAACCCCAACTGTAATCATAGACTTGACAAACCATCTGGATCTTACACACAGAAACGATCATGAATTAATAATACTAACGTGTACGACAGCCACGGGCAATGTGGCATATTCCTGCATTGGTCCCTCCCTATGGAATGGGCTTCCCCCATCAGTTCGCTCTGCCATCCTCTTGTCTTTCTCTCGTCTAAAAACTTTCCTTTTTCTCAGGGTTAAACGCACTGGGAGCGCTTCTGAAAGGCGCTTGCTGCAAGAAGCACTTTATAAATGGTCAGATAAGATAAGATAAAGTTAAACCTCTTCCACAAATCCAACTTCTTCTGGTGGTACTTGTCTGATAGTTATTACAATATGCACATAATATTATATGCATTTGCGTAGACTTCTGTCTCCATGCATACATAAAAATTGGATGCCCCCCATACAGATAGATTGAATTCAACATAAATTTCTTTCACCCAAATAACTAATTATTGCCAGTTAAATCACCCTATAGAATATATAATATATATGTATATATAATTACCAAATAATTATCATAAAATAATCATAAAAATGCTGTCTTGTTATCACTGTGCTGATTGAGGCTTGTGTCGATGGTCAAAGCAGAGCGCAGAACAGAGCGCAGAGCAGAGCAGGCGTAGAGTTACGCCGGTGGTGTGTCTCATGGGAAGTCTGCTCTGGTGTTCAATTGGCTGACGGCGTTTGATATGTCACTGACAGTGTCGTCAAAGTCAAGTCGACTGTTGACCGATCCATTGCGACTGAACATTGACACGGACGGCGTTGGCCTACACGGCAACAAAAGCACAACACATCATCACTTTCAAAGCAGGCAACATATAAATCTGCTATTGAGCAGGCAACACATAACCACTTATTGAGCATGCAACATATAATTATCTGCTGAGTAGGCAATATACATGCATTATCACCTATTGCGTAGGCATACTTTTGTTGTGTCACCAGTTGCACAAAACAACATCATTATATAATATATAAGCTGCCAATTAATGATCAATTATTATATTTAATATTAAAATTGAGCCAGACCTGAAGAATGGATGAGCAGATTCAGTATGCATGGGCTTCAGACCAAGACCTTTGATGAAGCATTCGAAAAACGATGAGTCTTTGGCCGGTATGAATGGCCTCATTTCTATCAGCAACAGAAACAATTAACTGCTACATGGATGTCATAACCAACATTCCATCATCATTATTTCATGCCCCGAGATACATATCATTTCTCCGGGACTTACAAATTAATTAAGAACAGCAGAAAAATGCCTGGAATGGCACCTATTCGTCGTTGTGTCTCATGGAAATGGATCCATGGAATGCCACCACATTAAATCGTTGTCTCACAATTACTATCGTTATTATAAGTCAATTAATATCAACTGAACAGCCAAAGTTGGGGAAATAGACACTTGACTGTCATTGTCCAATAATTCCACATCACATTGGCAAACCTTCACAAATTTATGTAAAATCACTATTTTTTTCTTTAATTTATATAAATTCGTTTAGAACTTAGTTGTTTACCAGACAATGAATAAGAACCAGTTTTACTCTGATTACTAATGCCATACTTTAAAAACAGCTTTATAGTAGTCACTAGCATTTTAACAAGCAACTGTTTTAAGTTTAATAGCTCCTATTGCAAACAGCTGCCTACCTGCCAACAAATACTTCCGGTCTGGCCCGTAGAGGTCCCGAACTTTGTTACAGAATTCTGGGAAGGGAAGGTCGGTATGCCAAGCCTTGACTAGCATAGCAAACTGTTGAAGCTCTTCGCTGTTCAGCTTTGTATAAAGCTAGTTGAAATAAAAGTTAAGAATTAAAGCCATTAAGTCATCAATATATGTGATTCCATGGTAACTAACTTTCACGTAGAATACAAGTCAAGGAATCAATAGCACAATTCCCAAAGCATTTGACCACGAAATTAAAACAATCAATATATTTGCTAGCCATAGAATACACTTTCAATATTTACGCATGTTTAGACTATTTCCAAGGTTAAACAGGCTGGTCTTATGCATGAATTCAAAATTCTAACTGTGCAAAAACTGTAATAGAACGGAGGAAACAGAACTACCAATTCGCAATGTTTTTATTCTGAAGCAACCACATCAACAGTTGTTCTTCAAAACACAACAGACCCCGAGACAAAAGGGCAAAAACAACAGCATTTCTACCATCCAAACAATTTCTGCTGCCCGCCTTCATATGGTTTTAACCTTGTACTGTCAGTTCACGAATTTAAACTAAATTTATAATAAAGTTCTCTTTAGAAGCTTCAAATCAGAAGCACTCCCGACCCATTGATAACAGCCCAGAACTTTTGAGAAATATTTAGCATATATCCAGTCAACGTTGGAAGACTGTTCCAGTGATTACCTTTCGCATGTAATCGAGGATTAATTCATTAGCAGCAGGACTCAATTCATCGTCACTGTCGGGTCTTACAGATGACCTAACGATAGATCGAGAGGCCACCGTCGACAGCGTTCCGTTATTTCCGAGACTTAGATTGGAATGCGACAAACTGCAAATGTCACACACAGAAAAACGAGAAGCTGATAAAAACAACCAGATAAACGAAAAATCATTTTATATAAGCAACAGAACAAAAAGGAAATGTAGCAAATTATTATTGAGCTAAAAAAGTTTCAGATAGATGTAGATTGTAGACAATAACAAGAGGCATGTTAGAAATAATACCCTATAGTTGAATTCAGTAAAAGAATAACTGAGCTGGGTTATCAACTCCTGACAATTGACCTTCTTTGTGAGTGCTAAGATAATTGATCAATCAACATGTTCTGCAGTCTGAGCCACTTGTTTCACCCTAAAAGCTGCTTCTACCAGGGCTGATAGAAGTGTTCATACACATGCACTAGGGCTGACTATGGTAATGCTATTTATGTGGCCACCCTCTTTAATCCTCTAAATATCACTACAAACACTGCCATCATCAACACGTCACAACTATTTTAAATAGAAATCAAATTTATGTAGTCAACTTACAATCCAGGAACACCATTCTCTTTGTGACTGTGAAGACCGAGTCTTGGAGGTGAACCATTAGATTTATCTAAACAAAAGCATTGTGTAAGATAGATTCATTCCATTAATCTAAGACATTACCTTCCATCAAAATTCTGATGAAGCAATAACAGAATATTACTTTACAATAAGCTTGGAAGATGCTCTCATAGATCTGCTTAATAGCTAAGCTGAATTTCTGCCAATTCTTTAGAACTTTACTATTCATCTTACTCTACTTCTTTTGCATCGGAACGTTCTAGAATATGAAAAAATTCATGCGTTTACTTGCAAATGAATTCAAAGAATGTCACCACCATACTATAAGGCATAATTATGTCCTGCTAAGTTTATGTCCTATTAAGCCTATCGCTTATGTTAAAACATTCAGTAGCACTGCTTGAATGTTTTTATGCAAATTATCTTGATTTATTATGCGAACAGACTCTACAGTGATAGGACAGTATATTTAGACTAGCTTAGTATTACAGCCAATCGTGAATGCACACACAGATGAATCATTTTATGTAAATAGCGCTGTTTTAACATGTCAATAAAGTTAGTCATATATTCAAGTTGTGCTTCGGCAACACAACAGCTTAACATGAAACTGAGATAAATAATTGATATAAATACTTGAAATGAACGAGGAACTGGCAGACGCATCGGTCAACGCCTTTTCCACGAGAGCCTTGTCAAAGAATCTCATTGTAGCGTCCGTGTAGGCCATCTGAAAGAAGTAATCCGTCATCGAACAGATCTCCTCTGCCACAGTCTGCAGAATATATAAAACAATTGAGAGCAACATATAAGTTGAACTGAAGAATTCAAACTTAACAATAACACGATCTACACTTTAAAGAATTGGAAAGAATTTCATTTAAAGGAATTAGGATTGATTTGATAACAGTATCTAGCCAGGATCAGATAATACGTGTTGTACAGTGTCTCACCTTTGACTCGCAGTAGAGAACAACAAGATGGCAGGTCTGCGGTTCGTCAGAAATCTGCTTCTTCTGATAATCAAAGTCGCCTGGAAATAAATAAATACGGTTTAAAGCGTAACAGTCAAATTAACGCTAGTTCTATAATTTGCTCAAACATATACGCCAAAACTCTGCCAAACTATGCCAAACCCACAGAAATCCGTACCAAATACAGATAACAAAACTTAATCGATTAATCTCCAAAAATTAACTTTAATTAGTTGATTAAATGCAATAGATTTGGCAGATCTGTTATATGTAAAGCATGAGAAACTGCTAAAAATGCAGTCAATGAATCATTTGCTACATTTTTTCTACAACAATGGCTGTGAAACGAAAAATGGATTGAGACCCAATCACGATGGGCTGAACAAAGGATTGAGGAAAGTCGCATACGCACTCGTATGACATCTCATTACAGATTGGAGTACTTCATTTTCACGTTGCACAAGAAATGGCGGTCCATTCTTGAAAAAAATGTTGTCACCGTTTCAACAAGAAACATACCATACTTTATCCCAACGATGTGTAGATCATCTTCGTTGACGTAAGATACTGAAGCGACCTGATGAATTGGAACGTGAAGCAACAGGTTCTGAAAAACACATCACAACTGACAGATAGATAAGTGAACTTACGTAATTCCACGTCATAACTGGTCTCCACTCCCTCACCATCTCACGTCTACTATTTTGGTAAAATGTGAATATAAATATAATATATATATATATTAATATAATGTCTCTTATACATTCTATTTGTAAAGCTGAAAAGATATATGCCAAAATTAATACATTTGACACCATTTCTCTGAAATAATGCCGGGCGTCCAAGAACCAAACACGGCAAGAGTATCAAATTAATACCTCCTTGTTGTCACGCGTCGACAGCTTCAGACTGTATGCGCTCATGCGAAAAACAACATCGTGTTCCGGTCTAAGAATTCGAACCAAACGCTTCTCCTCCTTCAAATTAAAACAACAAACAATAAGTTTTTTCACAACTCCACAGATTCATCATGTAACAAATGCTATTTGGACGTAGTAGAAATGTCATTTATAGACCAAAAAATGCAGTGTCACAAGATTTTGCAATTAAAAAAGGTTAGATTACCATTTAACTTAAACAGAATTTTTTATATTCTTTTAGAGGCACCACACAAATTCGATTAATGAATGAATGAATTAGCAATTAAAAAAGATAAATTAATTAGCAAAGATGCCTCACAGTTAGACTTAGAATAGTGGATTTTTTTTTATTAAAGGCATGCATTTATATAGCACAACTCAAGATCAGAGGCACAGTGGCACACAAGACCCGGAACAGTGTCTTCAATGACAACAGAGAGAGATGTTCAGGCACTTGAGGAACAGGTACAAAAATAAAAAGATTGGACCTGGAGACTTAGGCAAACAGTTCCAACTAGTGACCCTAAACAATAATGAAACTCCTAAGTTGGGCTGCAGGACAATCAATGAATCACAGGCTGAGGACCAAAGGAGGAACAGTAGGGTATAGAAAAAATTTGAGTACAATAAATTTTTAACACATGCGAAAACAGCTAAAATGCCCAAAGAGATTTTCAAGTTCCCACCTTTCCACGATCGATGACACGAAGAACTTCCGTGCGATTGGTCGGATCAAAGTCAAGCGGAATTTCACGAACAATACCCACAAACTAAAACAGGTCAAGCATAAACTGATAAGCAATCAATAATTCCTTGTATAAGAAGATCAGATTAATTATTAAGAATAGATTAAAGGTGATTAGGCACTCCACTCAGAATTAGCACATTAACCTTTTTCACCACTCATGAGTCCACTCCCACCGGACAAATTTGGGCCGATTAATTATTAATCTGAGTGCTATAGGTTAACATTTTTCTGTTTTAGCATTGAACTGGTGAACAGATAGGTTAATTTGACACACATGCATACAGTCACCAACTTTTCACAACCCAAAACTAAAAAATGAAAATACTGTTTCTAAAATCAGAAGTCTTAAAGCAATTTAAGAAGACTTGCCTTCACTTCTTTGTCCACATAATTATCAAGAAGCATTTGCATAGGGTAATCTGTGTGGGAAACAATTTCTCGCACAGCTGGAGTCTTGCTGAAATTATCTTCCTTCATACAAATCCCAAATATATCAATCGACCAACTGTTTTATTCTTTTCATAGCAGAATTTCAGCAATTCCGATCCAGAAACGAAAATGCTAAAATGAAACCAGAATTCCAAATTACTTCAAATAAGTATTTATTTAATATAATTGTGAAAAATAGCTACACATCAAATGTTGCAAATAGGCAATTTGTATCCTGGCATAATAAGAATTTATGTGAATTTCCACAAGTTTGTGTTCCAAATACTGTTTTTCCACAGTTTTGGCTCTCAATTCGCATACAGACATCAAATTATGCTCAAAGGTGCTGGGTAATAATTTTCTACCAGTCTATACCTTTTTTAAATTTCAATAGAAATCGTTCACATAGGCAAAGAAAAAAATTACATTAACTATCAAATCATTTCCGTTATCATCATAACCAACATGGTACGGACCATAACAACTAAACAAAGATACGTAACTTAGAATTCACTTTCATTTTAAAATTAAATGCCAACGCTTAGCAACCTGAAACGCAGGAAGTAATGAGTATTGTTTTTATTTTTCTCAAGAGTGATAAGTAAACATTCACAGCCTGCTGATATTAATTTGTAGGGCCTGACAAAAGAGACCTATAGAATTCCTTATACGACACCCCATGCCGAAGCCTTATACCAACGTTAATACCGTAAAATACGAAAATTAATGACTAATTATATTCATCTTGAAACAAGAAACGAAATTATTATCCAAATGTACACCTTTAATCGGACAAATGCAGGTAAAACTGTCATCAATTGATCACTGAGAGCAACGTTATCTCACGTCACGGATTACATATCGCGAATGATTCAACATCTGACCTAACGATAATCTTCCTGCGTTTTCGCGTCCTCTAGCGTTAATAAATCTATTTCGATCTGAAAAATTATAATAAATGTAGGCCTAAATATTAGTTATAATTTATTGCAAGAGATCAGTGTTTAAAGAGGCTGTGCCTCTAATTCATTTTAAGACTTATATGGCGCCAATATTTGACCTACAATGTCAATGCATTAGTTCATAGCGGCTATTAATAGGCCTAAAAGTGGAAATATGAAACTAAATAGTAGGCCTAAATTACTGTCTAATAAATGTCTAAATATTCATCGATTTTTCAAATTTCAACACCATTTTGATCCTCGCATAGGCTAAGCTTGATTGGTTAATGTTTACGTCATACAGTTTCTCTGCATGATATTTTTGCAGTCTCCTAGCTTGTGCTTGCAATAGTCTTTAGCCCCAAGTTTTTTGCAGACTCCTTGTGCTTGCAATAGGCTATAGCCCCAAGTTTTTGCAGTCTCCTTGTGCTAGGCTGCTAGCAATAGGATATAGCCCCAAGTTTTTGCATTCTCCTTGTGCTAGCAATACAGCCCCAAGTTTTTGCAGTCTCCTTGTGCTTGCAATAGGCTACAGCCCCAAGTTTTTGCAGTCTCCTTGTGCTTGCAATATTATAGCCCACTCTGTAGCTGTGTGAATGATGCTATTACGCTTCAGACCAAAATGCATTGCAAGATCTATGTAGCCTACAGGCCTACACAATTACACTTGGCCACTTTGACGCAGGTGAGCGTTCTAGGTTCTAGTCACAATGGCAGCGTTCTGTTAACAGACCGCACCTCACAATGCGCTTGCTTGTCCGTGCCAAACATGGTGTCTGTTGTGAGCAGAGATTGCTTGGTCGATCGCTCTAAGCGAACCCTTCTAAAGAACAAACCACTCGAGTCCTTCCGAAGTGTAACCAATCGAACCCTCTCACCATTCGCATTTAATTTCTTCGACGAATCGATCGTGCAAACGATAGCGCTACACAAACACGACAACATTTTAGCGTCATAACAACACACCCCTCCCGCACTATTCCCCCTCCACATCGCCGCTGACACTCTTCCCTTCAACAACTCCTTCCCTCCCCCTGCCTCCCCCCACTCCGTAACGCTCCTCAACCTCTCAGACGTAGGCTATATTATGGTTCAGTCCTAAGTAGACCTTCTCAGGAGCTGCCATAGATTCCAAATCCATTGGAATGAAACGATTTCTCGACGCTTCCAAGCCTTCCATCCACCGCCTGCTGACATGTCATTTCTCACAGGGTGCAAGGGTGCTGGGTGGGTGTGGGTTGGTTAGTCTGGGTGGGTTGGGTGGCCTGGTATATAGCTTACCTATACGCCTAGTCCTCGTCGTGCTGTATTGGCTGTGATGTCTGCCACTGCTTCGATCTTTTCTTGTTTGTTCTGTGACGGTTTCCCTGTCTCTGTCTTTCTGTTTGTCTGTCTGTCACCTTTGGTCTGACAACACATCGATTCTCAGTCTCCGTCTCATCATCCTGTTCTCTTCTCTCTTCTGCCTTCCTTCTTCCCATCGCTTCATCGGTCTCAAGCTCTTCTTTCTCTTTTCTTGTCTCTACATCTCCCGCTCCGTCGCTTTGTCTCCCTGGCTATGTCCCTGTCTCTATCTCTATCTCTGTAGGCCTACGTCTCTGTCTCTGTGTGTCTCTGTCTCTGTCTATGTGTCTGCCTATCTATTTGTCTGTCTGTCTGTCTGTCTGTCTGTCTATCTCTCTCTCGCTGTCTTTACATCTCATCCCACTCACGGTTTCTTCTGCCAATTTGTTCTGCTTCTGTCTCTCACTCTCTCTCTCCGTTTGTCTCTCACTAGCCTATGTCTCTGCCTGTCTCTCACTCTGTCTGTCTCTCTCTCACTCTGTCTGTCTCTGGTTCTCTCACACTCTGTCTGTCTCTGTCTGTCTTTCACTCTGTTCATCCCTGCATGTGCCGTTGTACCGCATGCGTTTTTGTCTTTTGATAATTCTGTTTACCGTATAGACCAACGTCATATCTCAGTAGGCCTGGCGGCCGAGACAATGTGACGAGAGACTGCAGGCACCGATTGATCATTCAGAGGACTATGATTAGGCCGTAGATGACTGCAGCACGGGGAGGAATATACACATCGAAATATTAAGTCTGTCTTTCAAAGTAATCATGGATAAATCATTCAGAGGTCAGTCATTTGAAGTGATCCTGTGTATTTTAAATGCGACATTCAATGTCGCCGATGTCTGCAAAATACCAAATCTACAAGCAATCACACAATCACACAAGATAATTTTCTATTAAATCCTTTTCTCGCAGTACGTAGGCTATGTCTGTATAGTGAAATATCAGGCCTACAATTGGAAGAACTGTAGGCCTATTAAAAAAATCGTTATCGTAAACTCGGAACGTTGAATTAATTGATAGGGCCAGTGAAGTGGAACGATTAAATGATAATGAAGTGCAATTCATATATTGAGGCTCTATTAATGAACATCATGTTCTTTACAAAAATTTAATCAGAGTTCCAGACGTGTCCGATTAGAATCGATCGCGTTTCTGTGACGCTGCCGACAATCTTATCCGATAGTTTCACCCTTTAGTTAACGCAATTGCGCAACGTATAGGCTACGCTTTCACGAATTGACTATTGCAATGCTCTCCTCATTGGTCTGCTAAAGTTCGTCTTTCAACGATTCAGTCGGTTCTCAACTCAGCTGCTAGATTGATTGCCCGCCTTCCCAATTACTCTCACATCTCTACCTTTATGTTTCAAGAACTTCACTGGCTTCCTCTCCGTGCTCGCACACAATTTAAGATCTTCACTCTGATCATAAAGGCTCAACGAGGTCTTGCCCCAAAATATCTCACTAATGTTTTACTTCGTCCTCACTCAGCTTCCTCTCACCGTCCACTTCGTTCATCCAACAGATTTGACCTCTTGGTTCCTCGGTCTAGAACTGCTATGGCTCAGTCTCGATCATTTTGTCTCAATTGGTCCTTCTCTTTGTAATGCCCTTTGTCCTTCTGTTCGCTCTACACTTCTTTCTGGCAGTCTCTCCTCTGCTTTGTCTCTTCTCAAAACCTGTTTCTTCTCGCGGGGCCTTGCGCACTGGGAGCGCCTCTGAACGGTTCACCCTACTAGAGGCGCTTTATAAATGTTTAAATACAATACACTAAATAGGGTGCATGGCCAAGTTACTTTCTAAAACGCGTGCTTTAGCAAAATTTATGAATTATTTCTGCCCATTAACTGGTAGGCCTTATCTTTCTGTAGGCTATACCTATATCGTATAAGCGTGATGTGTTTGGCTATTCTCTGATTATAGGCCTATGCGAAATCTTCCTTGGATTTGTATAGATTTGACCTGATTGTAGCTTTTATTTGAAGTTAATAGGCTCATTATTATAATTTATCTAGTGTCGCTTTTATAATTCATGCTGGAACAGTCCTCATCTCAAATTAGTCGCAAATGCTTTTTGAATTTGAACGAAAGGCACAGAGTTAATGAAACGTTATTTGTCGAAGGTCTATCGCCGCCATGAATATGAAACCTTTTCCAAGACACAAAACTCTTCTAGCCTTTATAGCTGTGACGGGTTTTGAGAATCTTTGAAGAATTTATGGAAGTGGTGACGGTGGTGCATGGTGGTGGCGATTATGATGTTGTTGATGTTGTTAATGATGATGATAAGATTACAGTAGGCCTATACTTTTTGCAGTAGCAAGAACAACAATACTGATAGTATTAGTGGCGTCGATGTTATTGTTTGCTGAGACAAATTAATTGTGATATACATGTAGAATATTATAGATGATCATTAATTTTGGGTAAAAGGAGTATATATAGTGTCTTATTCGTAGAGTGAAAGAGACAAACAGACAGACAGAGACAGAGACAGAGATGGACGGACGGACGGACGGAGGGAGATGGTTTCAGGCGCTGGCGGACCTGTTCAAAAGAAATATGCTAACAGTATAAGCCGACTTGTCCCATCATCATAGGCGTACGGGAGATTTCAGCAGTGGGGGGGGGGGGGCAAAGATTGAACTTCTGCCCAAAAAATACATCCGTGAAAAAAAAACTTTTGTCGTTCGGGTTTGCGTTTGCCCGAAAAACCACACTTGCCCGAAAGTTGACGACCTTTTTTTTTTAGTCATCGGCCAAAATTTTCTGGAAAATCATACCATTTCACCCACCAAAAAAAATGATGACTTTTTTGCCCGAAAAAACCACCCGAACTTGCCCGAATTTGGGGGGGGCAAATGCTCCCTCTGCACCCCGCCTCGTACGCCTATGCCCATCATGCAGCGCAACACCCACCTGTATTAGCCTAGGCTACTCGTACTAAGCAACACTTTGTTTACACCTGTTTCCTGAATGCCTCGAAGCTGCCACGATAGCCATATAAGCTTCGAATTGGTTGATTGGAGATGTAGGCCAATAATATTATTATTATTATGCTAAATTGCAGACATTCGATCGTCGTTCTCTATATTCTATAAGGCATGCAGTCAAGTCTGAGTCAACGTCGCGTGATGTCACGAAATGAATAAATGCATTTGAATGAAGGCCGGATGCTGTGCGCATTGAATGGAATTAGGCTGAATTCTGTAGACTAGAGTATATATATAATTATATAACATATATATATAATTATTGTATATATAATTATATAATATATGTAGCCTATAGACTGCAGGCAAATGGTTAAGTGAAGAATGGAGAGGATGGGGAAATGAAATGAGGTTATAGCATTGATAGGACACCGAATAATTCAGACGCCATATTGCTTGCCTCTTTACGTCTGCATCATTCAGTTTAGAAAACAAAATTATCTCCTGCCAATAGGCCTTTATGCAGCACTTTATTGGTGCTACATGTATAAACAAAGAACGCAAAGATCTAGATTTTTTAAGCATTAAGCTTACATAAGATTATGTATAGTCTCTCAGAGTAGGCTAAAGGGCGCAGTAGCCGCTAGCAGTAGCCTATAGCTCGATCTCTGAGACGTTGTTGGAGCTCTTCAGGCCCGGCCAGTCATCACACATGTAACGGCCTATAACGCTGTTTTGAACGGAAGCTTTGTCGCTTGTGAAATGAGTTCTCGGAGGACGGGAGGGAGGAGGGTTTCCATTTGCATGGGTAGAAATCCGATACCCTCTTTTCTGACAGCGAGTCAAGCCGTCGTCGGTTGGCACTCAAAGCCCGGAAAACGATTGGTCAAAAAAATATAAGAAAAGATCGATCGATTAATCAATGAAAGTGTCAAACGTCTGCTTGTTTAACATTACTCGAGACCTTGAAACAGAGAAAGTGTTACCGATAGTCACTCTACGACGAAGGACCTTGGAATTTGATACCGAATGATACATCATGTCATGATATGTCATGTCAGTCAACTATGATGTTCAAAATGAACAAAAACATTATAGAGTGTTTGATCAATATTGTTACGTTACATTACTGTCTATGATACGAAAATAAATATGAAAAATAAATAAATATGATAAAAGGCTCTCTTGTAGGCCTATGACTAGCATGCAGGTCTACTTGGGTCATGCCTTGTTTTTTTAAAAGAAGGTCATGGGGGGAAGGTCATGAATGTTTCCTAAATAGACTATTAGCTTTAATTAGGCCTATCTGAGCTTTAGCCAGTGTTTTTTTATCCAGAAAAAAAAATTATCTCCTTGGGAAAATTTCCCCAGAAATTAATTCCCAGAACAATATGACAAAAATGGTAACAGTGTTTAGTTGCTGTTTACATCATTGTATTACACTGACTGTTATAGTAATAGGCCTATACAGAGCTATTACTTCAGGCCTATTATAAGGTACTACTATTATGATCATAATAAGGCATTGAAGTCCTAAGTAGGCCTACGATGCGCTGGTCCCATGTCCACAGAGGCGTAGCGACCGCCCTCCGTACCCTCCGACCGGAGGGGGCCCCCGGCAACGAAGGGGCCCCTAAAAGTGCCAAAAAAGAAAGGTGTGACTATAGGTGATTGACACTATTGAAGCCATTGTACAATCCGTGTGGGTTTTACTGACAAAACCGTGAAGTAAATACACAATACGGAATACATGTACATTGTAGGCCTATGTATATTTATAATAATAAAAAATTATGAACCCTGTATGTTGCATAAAATAAATGCCGCATCCCGGTGTCTGCATTGTAAGGGGCCCCGCCGACCCGGACATCATGCTCGGAGGGGGCCACGTTCATTGTTGCTACGGCCCTGCATGTCCAGGATTCCTCTTTTGATTGGCTCGATACATGCATTTGCACGAAAACATAGTAGCCTATTTTGTGTCCTTGACAATTCAGTGCCACTGTTTTCCGAGTTTCTAGCAGTGGTGCATGGTGGCAGTAGTGGTGGTGGTTGTGGTGGTGGTGGTGGTGGTGGAGGTGGTGTGGTGGTGGTATTGACGGAGATGTGGTGGTGGGGGTGTGTTGGTGGTGATGGTGTTGTTGGTCATAGTGGTGTCGGTGGTGGTATTGGTGGTGATGGTTGAGTGGCTGTTAGAACCGCTCTGTGGCTCTACTTCTTCGGGCTTTGTCTTCAAAAGAAAAATCTGTTCTAAGCTGAGACAAGAGGGTAGGCCTATCACTGTGACCGAACGACGAACCAGCAGCAGCGATCGATGTCAGCAGCAGCAGCAGCAGCAGCAGCAGCAGCAGCAGCAGCAGCAGCAGCAGCATGACAACAAACTGAAATCAATCAGCGAAGATGTCTCCCTGGCAGCGATTCAATGCATTCAATAAACACACCACCCACCACCGTTGTCCACAGCCAAACACAGATCGAGCGCAATATAATGTCTCGTCTTTTTCCTTAGCGCACAACGTTATTCTTGCTTCATCGAACGGTTTTCTTGCTTCCTACCAACCGTCATCTTTTATCTTCTCGTCCTATGCACAGAATCAAGCGCGCCACTCTATCCGTGCAGAACAAGAAGAGTTCTGTAGGTTCGTATCGGTTAACACAAAAATTATTGTCGTAATGCAAAAAATGAATGGTGATCCTTAGATTGATTAGCTGAGTTATAAAAGGTCCATTGTCTGCGTAAAGGAATATTTCGTAATGCTATATTATGTCTAGTCTTCAGAAATAACATAGGCCTGTAAGCACCCGGTGACCCAGGAATAAGAAGAAAAGGAAGAAAATTGACAACTGAAATGCGAGAAGATCTAGAACGAAATTTGAAACACCCAAAACAGGAAAACGAATCGAGATCAAGAAGAACATAACCCAAACAACTACAAGAAATTGTTTTCGGATAGCCTATAGGTTTCAGATGTTGCTATAGCTATATTGATCTTGTTTAGACTCTACTTAGCCTAGATGTAGGCTATACGCGAAACAGGGGCGGATCCAGGGGCCCAATCCGGCCATGCCCCCCCATTTGAAACTGCCATTGGACGTGGCCTTCCCCCATTCGGTTCAACCCAGTTTTCTGCTATAGATTTACATTTGAGCGCGTTTCTCGCAAATTCGTTACTTGCCGACTTAGCAGTTTGCATGGTTCTCTAATCAGTCTAATGCACGGTGTCATATTATGGATGTTAGGCTACAATGTCATGCATGCTGGCTGTGTATTAAATTTTTTTCGTTCTAGCCTATTTGACTCTGACATGACATTGTAGTCATAGTTGTCCTCAAGTAGTTAACTCTTACAAGTGGCGGCTTGGCTCTAGGTAATCTAGGACAATTACCCTTCGGACATTTGCCCAAGCATGGAAGAAATTGTCCGGGGGTAATTGTGCGGGGGTAATTGTCCTGTTACCTAGAGGCTAAGCCTTATGTAACTCTGGAAGCAATTCTCTGAATTACTGCTATATAACACAGTGCTTAGCCAATATTTCGATACATTAGTTTGTGAGGGGTCTTGCAGGCACAATTGCACAGGTTACTGTGCGTTTCTTATAGGCCTAACTGAGGCAGACTTCAGTCATAGTCAATTCCAGTAATAGGCTCTTTAAAGGAATTTTATAACCGCACAACCCCTTCTTTCAATTCTCATCATCCATGGCAAGTCAATTCCAATAGGAGTACAATGACTTTTTACTATAGTAGGCTATTCACTGCACAACTAAAGTGCTTCTACAACCGCATAAATCTATTTAGAACTGCACTTTCTGTGTACAACTGCACGCCAAAAAGCCTTTGTTATTGAACTTATTGTTAGACGAATGAGTGAGAACCTTTTCCCCCCTTAAGAGCCACAAACAAATCAATGATATCTGACGATGCGTTTCGAGCAAATCGTTCCATCTTTCAACATCCCGATGCTAATTTTTCCTCGTCCACTGTAACTATGATTGTATTTTACTCGGTTGTCATGTGAGAAAATAGTATGCTCGCCTTCCCACAATGCCACCTCCACACAATCCACGTCCCTCTCTCACTTCTTTCCTAGGCTATCTGCAGCATTACTAACCCCTCGCCTCCTTTCTTCCTTTCTAAAACAGCTCATGTATAATACACGCCCCGTAGAGCTGCACCCCGCGTTCGAATGCGACCTAATCGATGGTTTGATCGATACATCTAATAAGGTCTTCGATCACCACCACGAGCAGTGCTTAATGTAGCTATTCGTATAGCAGCTATACGTCTAGAGTTGGTGAGCAATCACTGAGCATATTAATGAAGACGGACAGTTTGCCTTTGTCCTGATTTCATATACATGCATGTTGTTAAGGTCTATGTTGTTATGGTGAGTTCGATCAATGACTGAACTCTGAACAGACAGCTTCTACGTTTCACCAAATATCAGTCAAACACATGCTGCCTGTCATCCACCACTTTATAAATCAGTCTTCCTTACAGTATGATCGCCAACCATGCATATCCTACAGCTGCTGGACGACCATGATGCATGGTATAAATATTTATCTAGCGCTTCATGAAACAGGTAATGGCCTGCGCGGACTGTGCAGCAGACGTGTTCGGACATGCATCTCACTTGCCTCCATGGCATTGTTTGTGTCCCCGTCGCGAAAAAAAACATTTTCCGACGACGTTAATTGCCCGTCATGCATTTGATTTTTGAGGAGATTGGAAAAACACTGGGAAAATGGCTCAAATGGCCTTTCAACGATTGCAATGGCTCTGTGCAGTAGCCTATAATTATAAATTATGTTTTTTTAAAAATCCTGTGACATTCCCACTTGGAATCATTCAGGACCCATATTTCCGTACGGATTAGGCCTACATTGATTTCAATGCAATGGCAACTGTGGAAGGAAACACCATGTATGCCAACGCCCAGTTCTTTTCCAACAAAATAGCAGTAGGCTAGATTATATTCCTTAACCCTTAACTGTGTAGGGCCTGTAGGGCCTGTATGCTAATAGCCTACTCGCGTAATTGTTTCGCGCTGCTCATCTGTTTCCCAGGCAAGGGCGTAACTTTCCCCCAGAAAGTGGTGGTGACTTTTCCTATGCTCACTTCTCTTCCTTTTTCTCTTCTCTTGTCTTCCTCTGTTCCTTCTCCTAACGCGAATTTAATATACTATACGCAAATTTACAGGCCTTGTCCTACACCTTAGGTCACCCGCAAAGTAGGAGAGAGAGTACATGTTTACATTTTGTTTAGCCAATAGACCTATAACTACTGTTAATAAACTGCAAAGACAAAGGATGCATAAAATTATGGCCAAGAGTTTATCAGCAGTCATGCAGTCGTAAGTTATTAAAACTTCCGAGTCATTGGAGTGAGAATAAAGTCAGAATTTTATTAACTGCCAATTACCTACCAAAGTCGTAGAGCTCTGCACACGTCATGTTAAAGTCAGCATGACTATAGTTAAGTGCGCGAAAATAACAACAATAACGTGGATATCTACACCAAAATCATCCGAGACACGGGACGCAAAGGTCCGATTACGGTCCAGTCGAATCCTGGACGGATGGCAGTCATAAATTATTGTAGGCCCTAACTGTAGTAACTGTAGTTAGAAGCTAGAGCTGACAGCGTATACCACAGAAAAACCATACAATGCATACACAATTCTAACCTTTCGCTGTCTCTTTACAGGCTTTACCATGAATCGATCCATTTTCCATGTGAATTTGATAATGAACTTATTGAGACCTTTTAAAAAAACTGAAAGCGAATCTAAACCATAACGGACCTGAGATGAACTAATGTGGTTTTTTTTGTCTCCTCCCTCTCTGAGAAAGACCACACAGAATGCTCTATATTATAATCTGTATAATTATGTCACAGACACAGCTGTAGGCTATTGAAGATTAATTAGATGTTCGCTGTCTAATCTCTTTGATCGACCACGCTTAATAGGGTAATATAACGCGCGTCAAATTCCTCATCAAATCATCCCTACCCCGGCTTCACAGCAAATTTATCTGTCAACGACCAACTATACATCACGTTATTGTTTTAAGTTGAAACAGGCCCAGAGAGTGGGAAGGAATTCCCCCCTTCTCTTCTCAAGACCTACAGCCTCGAATAAGGTCGTGTGAACATAGCACACACTGCGAATAGCTCTATAAGCATGCATTACCGCCCTTAAGTTAATAAGTAGGAATAGCCTATAGGCTATACGGTAGACAGCCAAATGATTTCACATGTAAAAAAATATTTTTTCAGTTCCAAAAAGTGGTGGTGACTGTCACGCCCACTTTCAAAAGTGGGCGTGACTGGACCCCACCGTCACAATAGAAAGTTACGCCTATGTTCCCAGGAGTTTGTTTTTCTATGTCATAGAATTGGATTCGTTTAAATGCAATGGGTCTGCCCATCGATTTCTATAAAGAGGCGCGTAGCCAGGAAATTGCGTTCACATTTGCCTTAAAAATGCGAATTATGATTCTATCCCCCAAAATCTGAAACAGACGAAAGACATTTTGAAAACGAAAGTGCAAATGAGAGGAGTTCACAGTCGAAAGTAATCACGAACAGTAGGTCTCTATAACCTATAGAACCTAATGTGTAGGCCCTAGGCTATTATAATAGCCTAGTAGGCCTACGTAAGCTGTTACTACATGTATATACTGGCCGGACGTGAAACTGAGAACAATTGAACTTTCAATCAATTGTGAGTGCAGATCACTTACCGGGGCAACGAATTTAAGCGCTGAAACCTTCGACATTGTGATGACTAAAACAAATCAATGTTGCTTAAGCATTGTTGGCTCGTATAGCCTTTTGAACCTTTTCCTGTGCGTGGTTGCTTGGCCATTTGCGTTCAACATTAGTCTAGAAAGAAGTTTTGTGACGTCAAACAATGCGGGCCTGGACTTTGTGGGGCGTGGTGGTGTAGTGGTGGCGTCGTTGCCTTGGAGCCGGAAGGTTCGAGGTTCGAATCCACCTCGCCGCGTAAGGACCTTGGGCAAGTCCTTCACTCACAATTGCCCAGCGCTTCGGCGTGAAACTCCTATGACCTATGCAGTGTCCGCTCTGCATTCGGGAGCGCCTCTGAGTAGAGAGCTTGAAGGGGCGCTATAACAAGTGCACACACAAACAAACAATTGAATGTAGGCCTACTGCCAAGCATAGAAGCATTGACCTTGGAAGCCATCACCTTCAAACTGCCTTGGTTTGCCTTCTCTGGGAACATGGTGCCACTCAATCTGGACCAAGAACCCTCATTCATACGGCTCATCCACCTGTTCTTCCGCCATCTCAAGGTGACATCCCGTGTCCTGTCTCCAGATCGTGCCGCAAAACTTGTTCCCTCTATTACGGTCTCTCGCCTTGACAATTGTGACGCTCTTTATGACGGGCTTCCTGCTTGCCGGATTGGGGATCGAGTTCCACGCATGGCGACACACCTCTTATATTGGCCGTATCCCAAAGTTTGACCGTGTTTCTGAATACATGGAATATATACATTGGCTCCCCTTCTTCAGCCGCTCAGCGGATAGCGAAGGCCTACCGAGTCTTTGCACTGATATGGCGCTGCATGGCGGGATCAACTCTCCCATACCTGCTTGAACTTTGCTGCTCTACCTTGAATGTCCAACGCCGAGGCTCTCTCCGCTCATCTGTAGGCCTACAGGCTGACCTTTTGTCGTGTAAGGCGACCTCACAAAGATAGCCCGTGCTTTCTCTTTCGCTGACCCATGCAACCTGGTATAGACTTCCTGTAGCACTTCATCTAGTGTCCAGGGGTCACTCAGTCATGTTCTATTCCTGACTTCGGTGAGTCCTAAGACTGTCCTATTTAGCGCCAACTAACCTTATCGTGTACTGAAATAATATAATTAAACTGAAACATAATTAAATTAAATTTAAATTAAACATAATCAAGTTATATGTTCAAGTTTTGCGTCTTTCGATACACAGATAGTAACCTCGCTAGGACGGCGATGCGTGACTTGGCGGCGATGGATGGAAAGAATAATCTGGGAATGGATATCAACAAAACGGATCTCATGAATGGAAAGGGAATTAATGGAATGAGTGACAAGGAGAGAGTATTCGAGGAGGAAGCCACGCCACTCAGTCGACAGGATCGCTACAGGTTCCTACGGTCGAAACTGCGCTACGAGTTCATGACCCCTGATGACCAGATGGAGGGCAGGGAAATCACCCCGCGAGACATTCTTCTGGCGTTCGATGACGTCACGTCCACACACGGAATTCCCCACATCAAGTACGCCAGAGGTAAGACCATCAGTATGCAGGGTAACTGGAATTAAAATCATCTGAATCAATACGATGCCATCGCCATTATTATCAGCATCAGCATCACAAGCATCATCATCACCTTCATGATCATCACCATCACCATCGTCGTCGTCATCATCATCATCGTCATCATCATCATCAGTCTTATAAGAGAGGTAAAACTTTGTAAAGCTGCAATAAAATGGAATATAATTATGCACGTAAGTGAAAGCACTTCGAAATAATTAGAAGAGTTAAATTATGACCTGAACTACATGTAATCAGGCATCTTTTCAAAATCAAATTATTATTTATTATAGAAATTGAAAAGCTCAAACTGTTGTAATCGCGACTGCTTTCCGAGTTCTAGCCTATGTAGCATTACAAAGGTCCAAAGGCGAAACCTAGCTTACTACGACCTGGTTTGACCTTATAAAATATAAATGACCCCTTCCCATCCTATTTCTGTATGCAAGTGTAAACAATGAACTCTCTTGTACCACCACGTCACGTGTGACCATTTGACGCCACTCATTCTCATTCCGCTGCATGTGTAACCTTGACGTCTGACTACCAACTGACCAGTGTATTGTATTGCATTGTATCTATAAATTTACATAGCGCTTCTCACAGTGCACACCAATCAGAGGCGAGAGGTGGTCTTGCGACAACAAATAAAAGTGTGTATGTTTTGTGTGCGCATGCGCAGGACCTATTAAGCGGATCTTCTGGATCCTGGCGACGATCGGAGCGGTCATTGGCCTCGGATACAACCTGTGGATGGTCACCTCAATCTTCGTCAGTCATCCGGTCAGCGTTGGAATCGCCATTCAACATGCCAACGACATCGAGTTCCCAGCGATCACGATCTGCAACATGAGTCCAGTCAAACAGTCGGCCACAGATCGATTGAATGTCCTGCAGAGCAGCACGAGACGCCGGAAAAAACGAAGCACAGCAGGTGAGAAGAACTTGACTGGTGAGAAGAACTGAGCAGGTGAGAAGATATGAAGAACTGAACAGGTGAGGAGAAATAAAGAACCGGGCTTCTGAGTAGCGAGCTAGACGGGGCGCTATAACAAATACGAGAAATAAATAAATAAATCAAATATGTCTCATTATAAACAGCCACATAATTATGCGAACAATGGAATAATTCATTGGATTACTCTTGGTGCCATTTATTACAGACACAGTTGCTGTCGATAAGAATTGTTGCTGCACATGTTGCGTGATGACAAACGGGTCGAGCGCCGCCGACGCCTGTGGTACGTGCGGCGCAGGGCTCTGGTCGACGTGTGGCAGGAGCACTGCGCCGTCGCCGTCACCGACTGTTGCTAAGACACCAGCGCCGGCGACTGACGCGGATGCGGCGGGGGCTGGGTCGACGGTGGGTGCAACGGGTGCGGGTCCCACCACCCCAGCATCAGCGACACCAAAGCTGGCCGCGGACTTCGTTGCTGAGGAAGAGCTGACGGAGACCCTGGCCGCACTTCCAGCCGCTCAGAGAAGGCTTCTCGGTTTCACGATGAACGATCTCATCCTTGACTGCCAGTATGCCGGAAGTACCTGCGATCCAGAGTACGTATGGCTTCGTTTATTATTCACTTCCGTTTCCGCTTCATTTGTATTCCAGAAATTTGAACTTAACCACCACGAATTGCTCATGGAAAATGTCCATGCCATCTATAAGTGGGGCACGGTGGTGTAGTGGTGACGTGGTTGCCTTGGAGCCGGAAGGTTCGAGGTTCGAATCCACCTTGCCACGTAGAGACCTTGGGCAAGTCCTTCACTCACAATTGCTCAGCGCTTCGGCGTGAAACTCCGATGCAGTGTTCGCTCGGCATTCGGGAGCGCCTCTGAGTCGAGAGAGCTTGAAGAGGCGCTATAACAAGTGCACATATAAACAAATAATTGATATTGTGTTAGATCCGTTAAATTTCAGCAACTTTTCGAAGTTCATAAAGGTGCTGCAAAAAGGTTCCATTTTTGTATTTGTTATTGCTAACCAGTTGTCTTGTTTCACTTTGCAGATGGTTTGTACAGTTTCAAAATCCGATTCACGGGAACTGCTACATCTTCAATTCTGCTTGGAACAAGACGAAATCACTGATATCCCACCGAACAGGCCGAAGATTCGGTTCGTATAAGCTTACTCATCCATGAAACCATGATAGGCAGCAAACCGATTAAATGCATTTATCCGTGAATTCATATTTAGCCTATATCTCCGAATGCAGGCCAATGTAGGCTGCCTTTTTGAATTGCTATTGCTAAACTTTAACAATACAGTAACAATAATAAAGAGAAGACTTTTACGTCGCATGTTCTATTAAAGTGTTAGGCCTGTAATTTGCTTCTGCATTGCTCATGTAGGCCTATTTGTTAACATTTCTCATAATCTTCCGTCTTCAAATGAACTTTAGTGGAAGCCTTTTGTTTGTAAAATTCTAACCACATCTTAGTTGGCCAAGCTATTTTTTCTAGCCTAAGGAAATAAATTATTCTCGGTTCATGTGAACTGAACTTTGCCTGATCCGGTTGTTGGACTGCAAATGTCGTAGGTTTGAACCCAGGTACATGTATAATACTGTCCTTCACCCTTATTGTCCGCAGCCGAACATGTTGCTAATTAAGTGAGACCTTTAGTTAAGGCTTAGTTGTACGGTGAGCACAGTTACGACTCTTACGAGGCAATATAGGTCAATGAATATTAATCAGGTCACATGACAAAATGGACGCTTCCTATTGGTCTGTTCTATGAATATTAATATTAGGCTTGACATAGATTTTTCCTCACGACCGTGTTCTCCATGCTGCTGACCTTGAGTCATTGTCGTTAACATTGAAGGTCTTTCAATGACGATCAACATCGATCAAGCTGATTACGTGAAGAACGCTGGCGACACAGCTGGCATCCGGGTCGTTGCACACAAAGGAAATCGCATTCCATTTCCAGAGGACGAGGGTCTGACGGTCAGCCCAGGTCATTCCACGTCCATCGGACTTCAGAAGGTTAGTCTCAATTCTTTTCCATTCTGTTGCGTCATGGTCATCGCAAGGTCAATATACAGGGTGGTCCAAAATAAACCGCACAATGACAAATTGATAGTACTTTATTCAGACCAATTCAAATATAACCGTGAAAATTCACAAAAACACAGCAATTATTTTTACTGTAACATTACATGGATGGATTTCGTTACATGAAATGTTCAATGTTTCCTCCGTGCTGCTCGACCACGCATTGAAGCCGACGACGCCATTGATCAATTGCGCGATCAATGAAACGCTGTGACAGCTTCTTGGTCCACTCTGTGACGATTGTTTCTTTCAGCTGATCTACTGTGGTGAAACTTCTACGACGGTATACCATCTATTGAAGGGCGCCCCAAACAGCGTAGTCGACTGGATTCAAGTCCGGGCTGTTTGGGGGCCACATGTCAGGCTCAATGAAAGAAATGTTCTCTGAGTTCGTAGATTCAAAATTAGACAACGGTCATTCTCAGTTAAGCGTCCCATGATCACAATCTCTTATAAACAACAACTTCTTTACCATAAACTGTGATAAACAATTATGAAGTCAATAATGACGTCAGAGAAAATATATAAATAAGTAAGAAAAATGGCATTAAACATTGAATTGTTATACATTATATCAAGAAAACTGTCACTGTGCGGTTTATTTTGGACCACCCTGTATATAATTTTATGTGTCGTCTTAGTTATGTTTCGATGTGATCGTAATCGTAAACTCAGAATTTCTATAGCGGCCACAAAGCTATGGAATGTGTTAGGTGAATGTATCAAAATTTTCAATGCTGGTTCTAATGAGTGACGAGAAATGAAATGGGATCCAGAATACTAGCTGTGTGGATAGGATGTGAAAAGTGATGGAATGATTTTTCCGGTGCTGAATCTGTCCGTGTTTTTCTTGGATAAGAGCTTTCAGTTTCGTCGTCAAATCTCCTTTCCACGGATGACAAAAACCAGAGTCCATGGTTATTGTCCTGCCATCACATCCTTTTCTGAATCACATTTTCGCTTTAAATTTTTAGACTATTCTTTCAATCGATCAATTCCCATATAGGCCTAGGCCTAGTGACACTTTGAACAGAAGTTCCGAATGCCGATCTAATAGAATCGAAAGAGTTGTAGCCTGTAGGCCTAATGCTCTGATGTAAGTAATCACAATCCTAACGATTAATAATAATTATTATTTGTTAATTAATCATAATTAATTGCGCTGATATTATTGTTTAGATCCTCATCTCTCGCCTTGGTTCGCCTTACTCTGTGTGTGCGGCTATAGCGGAAGACCAACACGATTTCAATCGAAATGCTTACGAGGAGCAGTACAAGGACACGTTGTACAGCCCGGCTGTAAGAAGATTTTCTTAATCAATATAATCTGCTACCGCGATGATGATGATGATGACGACGACGACGGCGGCGGCGGCGGTGGTGGTGGTGGTGATGATGATGATGATGAGGAGGAGGAGGATGATGATGAGGATGATGATGATGATGATGATGATGAGGAGGAGGAGGAGGAGGAGGAGGATGAGGACGAGGATGATGATGATGATGATGTCGATGACGATGACTGGATTCCTGGGTATTTCGATATCGCGGTATGGTTTTTGGCGCTATGGATCGAAGCCTTCTGGGTGAGATATCGGTGTCTTTGAAAGTTCTAAAGGCTAATTAATTAAATAATCCTATTTGAGCGAATCAGGGAGACTATTTTACGTCATTATCTCTATAAAACTGCAGATTGTAGGCCTACTCTGTTGCTAATTCAATGTAGTAAAAGGTTCTGTTGAGGCGATGTTACATAGGCTACAACACACGCGGTGGTGTAGAGGTGGCGTCGTTGCCTTGGAACCGGGAGGTTCGAGGTTCGAATCCACCTCGCCGCGTAAGGACCTTGGGCAAATCCTTCACTCACAATTGCTCAACGCTTCGGCGTGAAACTCCGATGCAGTGTCCGCTCTGCATTCGGGAGCGCCTCTAAGTAGAGAGAGCTTGAAGGGGCGCTTTAACAAGTGCACATACAAACAAACAAACAAACGTACAGTATGGCTAAATGTGATTGTTGACGCCAAATAATTATTTTGTACGAAGGCTTGTTCGAAGACATGTTACCAGCGGAATGTCATCTCGCAGTGTCAATGTGGCGATCCATCTTATCCACTGGAGGGAGTCGCTTTCGGTGGAGCACCATGGAAGCCGTGCAGCATCAACAATGCCACTGAAGGTATAGGCTATAATCTATATAGTCTTCGTCTCTGAAATGCATGCGTAGACCTAGTCCTATCACCTTTCACAGCTACCCCGATCACCTTGGCCTACTAACTGTGTGTGCAAATAAGCCTACTCTTCGAACTTATGTAGGCCTATATATCAGCTTATTTTGTTCCTTTTCTATAATATTATTCAATTTGTTGAGTTTGCAATTACAGTTGTTGCTACATGTAGGCCTACATGGTTGTACAATGTACAATGTAGGCTATGTGTCTTTCTGCTAACATTTCTTTCAGATAATTGCAGATCGACGGTGCTTGCGGACTATAACAACAACGTACTGAGCTGCAATTGCCCGAATCTCTGCGAGTGAGTAGAGCCGTCTTTAATAATAATTGTATGTGTGACCAGACCGTCGAGATTTCTGCAAAGAGATCAATTATTATTCAGCTTAAAAGATCACATAATTTATTAGGAATCTTCTGCATAATGTTAACAGGTCTGATGTATATGTAAGATCATAGGCGCCGAGTTGACTCGAAGAGTGGGGGTGCCCAAAAGAATGTGAAAATATGCGCGCGTGATCGCGCGAAAATTGTTTTGACCCTTTTTTATAGGAAACTTATTAAAATCACAACTGTTCATAGGCGGAGACTTGCTCCTGGTTTGAATAGACGAACTCGCAGCCAAAGTATGATCGCCGAGAAGCACAGCGCCGAACAGGGAAGGGGTTTGGGAAGAGGGATGTGCTCCTCCTCATTTTCGATTTTTTATTGCCACACTGCGATGGCCAGTGTTTAATCTAGACGTCTCTGGGGGGGGAAGTTCCCCCCAGGATTGACATTTCCCCCCCCAGAAAATTTGACAAAATGATATTGTTTTTTTATACTGTTTTCATCATTGTTTTACATGAAGTGTTATAATATACGGTGATATTATTTACTATTACAATTATGATTATAAATAATGACATTATTAATTTTACTAACATAATATATGATACTATCATGTTGCAATGAGTATAACCTACTGTATAATTATGTTTGTATAAACACTATTTTTGTCTAACTAAAAACAGAGATGACATCCCTCCAGAAAAATTTGGCAAAATGATAATAGTTTTAGCTGCTGCTTACATCATCTCATTACATTAACCGTTATAATATAATATACCGTAATATTATAAATTATATGGCTATAGTAAATATTTACTATTATAATATGTGACACAATCCTGCTAAAATGAGTGTTAAGATGACACCTTAAAATGCTGCCATTGCAATGTGGAAATTTCAAAAGTTTCTGGTGAGGCTCTCAAAAAGTACAGGTTTTTGTTAAGAAGACACCATAAAATGCTGCCATTGCAATGTGAAAATTCAAAAAATTTCTCATGAGGCTCTGAACAAGTACAGGTTTTTGGGGATGACACCTTAAAATGCTTCCATTGCAATGTGGAAATTCCAAAAGTTTCTGGTGAGGCTCTCAAAAAGTACAGGTTTTTGTTAAGAAGACACCATAAAATGCTGCCATTGCAATGTGGAAATTCAAAAAATTTCTCATGAGGCTCTGAACATGTACAGGTTTTTGTTAAGATGACACCTTGAAATGCTTCCATTGCAATGTGGAAATTCCAAAAGTTTCTGGTGAGGCTCTCAAAAAGTACAGGTTTTTGTTAAGAAGACACCATAAAATGCTGCCATTGCAATGTGAAAATTCAAAAAATTTCTCATTAGGCTCTGAACAAGTACAGGTTTTTGGGGATGACACCTTAAAATGCTGCCATTGCAATGTGGAAATTTCAAAAGTTTCTGGTGAGGCTCTCAAAAAGTACAGGTTTTTGTTAAGAAGACACCATAAAATGCTGCCATTGCAATGTGGAAATTCAAAAAATTTCTGATGGGGAGGGGGCAATCCCCCTCCCCCTCCCGGTCTCGGCGCTATGCCCTCGTGAGAGCGTCCTTCGGACGCTTAATTGTCTCCCCCCCTCCAGAAACCTGAATTCCCCCCCCCAGAGGACGGGGACTAGATTAAACACTGTGCGATGGCAGAACCTTAGGCTGTCATTTTAACGTCATGACATCCTTGTCAAAATTTCCTATTATCTCATTGCTTAAAGACATGATTTAAAACTTCAATAAAATAATTTTCTTCCCAATTTAAATTTTTTTATCATTCTTTGTATTTCATGTAGCCTAGGCCTACTTCTCTTGGAATCCCCAGAGAAGAAAAACACAATCTTCGTTTTCATGGGCGTCTTGGAGCACTCTTCCCCAATTAGGTCAACATACTCAAATTTTGCACAAGAAATCAAACAATTAGCCACTGTTTATTGAACCCATATTTACACTGTGGAATAGTTTTTCAAATAGCCTTTCATTGCAAGTAGTTTTGAAAGACAAAACAATATCCCGCTTTTATGATGCTGGGAGGTGACTCTCGAGCAGTGATGAACATTTTGAGCATGTACAATATAGGCCTAAAGAAACAATGTCATTCAAATCGTCCCCTTCGTTCGTAAAAACAAAAAAATGACTGAAGCGGATCGAATAAACAGGATTTCGGAGTTTCCTCGTATTCGCTGATCGGATGAGGACCAATGGAGTTCAGACTATATGATGGGATAAAAGTGGAGTAATTATAAGGTAAACTAACTGGGATTTTAGAAAGTATATTAATAGATGGAATGATTTTTATAGATAAGCAATCCAAACAGAGAAAAAATATCTCAAAAGCACATCTTGCAGGCTGATTTCAGGTGATGCCCATGCATAGGCGGGCCTCGCATGGCCAATTTCTGGTGGTGCTGAGCACTCACGGGCCTCGCAGAGTCGGCGCCCATGTATATATATATATATATATATATATATATATATACAGGGTGGTCCAAAATAAATGGCACAATGATAAATTGATAGTACTTTATTCAGACCAATTCAAATATAACCGTGAAAATTCACAAAAACACAGCAATATTTATTATTTTTACTGTAACATTACATGCATGGATGGATTTTGTTACATAAAATGTGTCATCCTTGCTGCTCGACCACGCATTGAAGCCGACGACGCCATTGATCAATTGCGCGGTCAATGAAACGCTGTGACAGCTTGGTCCACTCCAGGGGCGCCGTTAGGCGTACGCACTTACGCAAGTGCGTACAGCGCGGAAAGGCAAAAAAAATTTCCCACAAATTGCAAATTTATTATAAGCGATGAAATTCTATTGAAATTTTATAATCTATAGAATATACTTACTTCCTTACTTACTTACACTATAATAGAGAGCCATCTTGGCATTGAGCGTCTTATAGCCGCCTAGGCCCTAGAAGTCTATGGATCTTGGGATTCCTGGATGTAAAACCGTTAAAACTTTTTTTTAAATTTAATTTTTGTTTGTATGTGTTTCTGTGTGCACTTTTTATAGCCAAGGGCGGATCCAGGGGGGGGGCAATCCGGCCATGGCCCCCCATTTAAAACTGCCATGGGACGTGGCTCCTCATTTGGTATGAAATTAACAATATATGCATATGGGTGTAATGGCATATTGCCCCCCCCCCTATTCGGAAAATGGCATGGGACGTGGCCCCCCAGTCGGTTTTCAAGTGGAGGAGTAAAAAAAAGGTCATCAACTTTTTTGGCGGATGAAATGGTATGATTTTCTCCCCAAAAAATTTGGCAGATGACTAAAAAAAAACCTCATCAACTTTTTTTGGCGGATGAAAAGTACTTCAGCCAAAGACTGATCCCTATTTATTTTCGACCAACAACCAAATTTTTTTGTCCCATCCCAGGTTCTAAGATTTTGCCCCCCCCCCCCTTGGAAGAGTTCTGGATCCGCCACTGGTTATAGCGCCCCTTCAAGCTCTCTACTCCGGCCGAAGCGCTGAGCAATTGTGAGTGAAGGACTTGCCCAAGGTTCTTACGCGGCGAGATGGATTCGAACCTGGAAAATTCCGGCTTCAAGGCGACGATAGCATAGCAATATGCCGATCTAAAGGTATCAAATTGCACCTCCTAAACACCACCCCCCGGTAACTTGTACCGTAACCGGTTTCAGATTAACTCCAGACACTAGATTTGCATAGATTTATCCGTCATCCCACTGTATGGTTTGTTATCAATATTTTACTCGGATAAAATAATAGCCTCGAAGCCATTTCTCCATGTAACTTCAGCGGCGATTTAGTATTTTAGTTACAGATGAAAATATTTATAACAAACCAAACCACAAAGTGGGATAACGGATGAAAATCTTCAGACCAAAACAAGAAGCGGGATTATTTTTCTGATATTTTTAGTCCAATAAATGCGACGATTGATGCAAATTACAGTTTGCAGGGGGGGGGTAATGTTTAGGAGGGGGTAATAATTTGAAGCCTTTAGCATGGGCGTCCGCAGGAATTTTTCTAGGGGCGCAAACTTTTATATAATTGTCACATGGTCTAAATTTATTTGGTGACAGTTTGAATTTCCATATTAACACGAGAGAACCCTATAGATCCTATCCTACCTATACGTTATGCGCCCAAAGAAAGATATATTATATAGGTTCAACATGACTGCCTAAAAATGGCTCCATTTGAGGTCGACACAGCCAAATATGCGCTGGTCGCTGGGTCTCCGCCTCCAGACCCCGCTGGGGGAGCTTACTGTAAAGACAAAACCTTTCTCTTTTACAATAACATTTTGATTTTTATTGTTATCCTGGTAGCTTGCGACACTGAAAAACGACTTAGCCTATTCTTTAAAATTTCGCGACTTTGTCGTTCACAAATAGCTGGCAAACAAGAGCCTAAAAATGGCTCCATTTAGGGTCGAAACAGCCAAAAATGCGCTGGTCGCTGGGGCTCCGCCCCAGACCCCGCTGGGGGAGCTTACGACGCTCCCCCAGACCCCCTAGTCGGGATGGGCTTCGTGCCTTCGGCACTCGCAACTTCCCGCCTTCGGCGCCGCCACTGACGACCAAATAGGCCTACAATACAGCGTCCTGGCACTTTTTTACACTTTAAGCACTGTATATAAATATATATATATATAGGATTGGATTGGTAGTATTTACGCCCCCCCCCTAACCAGAAATCCTGGATCCGCCCCTGAATATAAGCTCGTATCGATCGCTGTTCGCTTCATATTATTTTGTGCAAGTTGTGCGTACAGAAATAAAATCCTGGCGGCGCCGCTGGTCCACTCTGTGACGATTGTTTCTTTCAACTGATCCACTGTGGTGAAACTTCTACGACGGTATACCATCTGTTGAAGGGCGCCCCAAACAGCGTAGTCGACTGGATTCAAGTCCGGGCTGTTTGGGGGCCACACGACCCCCAATGTTTCTGAGTTCGTAGATTCCAAATTAGACATCGGTCTTTCTCAGTTAAGCGTCCCATGCAAAGCCGTATATATGACTTTGGTCCCATGATCACAATCTCTTATAAACAACAACTTCTTTACCATAAACTATGATAAACAATGATGAAGTCAATGATGACGTCAGAGAATATATATATATAAGTAAGAAAAATGGCATTAAACATTGAATTGTTATACTTATATCAAGAAAACTGTCACTGTGCAGTTTATTTTGGACCACCCTGTATATATATAGGGTGACACAAAAGTTCGTTCACCGTTTTCAAAATGCGTTATCTCAGTAACGGCTTCATATTTCTTTATAATATTTTGTCAGTGTATGCATCATTCAAATGAAAGATATTGGTACAAATTTGATTATGATCCGGTCCATTTTCGCCATTATTTATAAGAAAATGTAAAAACGATCAGTTTTTGCGGA
This sequence comes from Lumbricus rubellus, assembly GCA_945859605.1. NCBI lineage: Eukaryota > Metazoa > Annelida > Clitellata > Crassiclitellata > Lumbricidae > Lumbricus > Lumbricus rubellus. Next base: position 15,512,141 of record OX243811.1, on the reverse strand, counting down.
AAAAACGGCGTTCATCAAATGAACAGTAAGTAAATGTGCATACGCCTAGCCTCGTATACAAGCGTCACAAGACACTGTTGTTACCTATATACGACATACACAGACGAAGGCTATTAGCGCGCAGTATCTCCTTTCTGCTTAATGACAGCACTGACTCTATCTGGCATGACTGGATCAGCCTCTGAAGTGTCCCAACTGCCATCGATCTCCACGCTTGTTGGAGGCGACGTTTGAGCTGATCAACGTTCTTTGGCTCAGAATCTTTATAAACGCTGAGAGATAGAATACTCAACAAGTTCTCAATAGGAGGGAGGTCCGGAGAGTTTGGTGGCCAATCCTTCGGCTTTATGTGTGACGGATGGTTGTCGTCTAGCCACTTTATATTATCGTCACAGCTGATGTATGACAGCGTGCGCCATCCTGCTCAACACACGTTGCATGACACTGCCGTTGTCATTTTCTCTCTCGAACGCTCGCTTCACGATCGGCTCGAGAATGTTGGTGATGTACGTAGTACTGCGAGTTCAGTCTGGTACCATTTGGCACAAATTGAAGTTTAGTGAGACCCTTTGTAGTCATCCCACCCACCCCAAACCATCACCGACGGACTATGCTCTTCCTATGCCGGATAGAGTCAGTGCCATCATTAAGCAGAATGGAGATACGGTACACTAATACTACGTCTGTGTATGTCCTATATAGGTAACAACAATGTCTTGTCAGGCTTGTATACGAGGCTAGGCGTATACACATTTTCTTTACTGTGTAAATTTGATGAACGCCGCTTTTTTTCGCAAAAACTGGTCGTCTTTACGTTTCATTATAAATAATGGCGAAAACGGAACGGATCATCAAATTTGTACAAGTATCTTTCATTTGAATGATGCATACACTGACAAAATATTATAAAGAAATATGAAGCCGTTACTGAGATAACGCATTTTGAAAACGGTGAACGAACTTTTGTGTCACCCTATATATATGCATGCATGCATGCATACTTGCCTCTGCATGGATGGAAGTGTTATTGCTCTGTTTTAGAGATACATTATATGCAACTTCTGTTTCAATTGGACAATGGCCATCCAACATTCAACTGGTTAGTATAAGCTACGATAATTCTATCAATATAAAAGCTATTTAATATGATTATAATTAATTACAGACCAATCATCTTTCAATAGTGCGCCGGTGTCGTTGGATATATTATTCTAATCCCACCCACCATAAAAGCTATCTGGGGGATATAACATACCGGGTTTAGAGTATCCGGGAAAACCATTCTATCCAAATTATTGAAAAATGTGTAGGCTAGGCCTGTAATTAATAAATTTATGCTGCAATGAAAATTTAACGTGACTCTAATTGATTTTTTAAGTGTCCTAAGCAGGGCCGGATTAAGGCATGTTCAACATGTTCCGCGGAACAGGGGCCCCCACACTTTAGGGGGCCCCCACAAATGTGTGGGAAAACAAATTTCAGCAAATTTCTGCCACACAACTATTTTCCCAAAAATTTCGGCTAATGACTAAAAAAAAGTCATCAACTTTTTGGGCGGATGAAATGGTATAATTTTCTCAAATTTTTTTAAAACAATTTCCGCAAAAAATTTCCGAACAGGGCCCCACAAAAATTCCCGAACAGGGCCCCGACATAGCTTAATCCGGCCCTGGGACTCCTAAGTATAATGTTTAAAGCAAGACAACTGGTATTCTGTTTGTGACTCTAAATGTTCTTGAGTATTCTATGTGTTCTAAGTTTTTCTCTAACCCTAACCCTACCCTATGCACTTGTTATAGCGCCGCTTCAAGCTTTCTAAGTGTTCTAAAAGCAAAGCCATAACAGACTGTTTTCAATCTGAGAACAGATTTCTTTGCAAGGCCTACATCATGCATGCCTAAAGTTCATGCCGTTCTTTTTTAAAACAAAGGAACCGACTTTGAAGGCCGTAGAAACGAAGGTTTCGTTTAACGTCTTTGATAATGTGACGTATAAAGACAACCTCATCAAGATGGAAGTCTACTTCGAGGAGTTCAATTTCCAGCACATTTCTGAGTCAGCCGGTTACGTGGTACGTATAGGCCTACCCCTGTGTAATGTGTATGCATCTATAGACTTTTGTAAAGCACAATTTATTTAGGAATCCCTGAATTCGATATAGGGTTTATACTCTATATAGGCGACGATTAGGCGTTCATTAGGCCCTAACTGTTTAAAGGAATCGGACAAAGAAGGAACATCTAGACCTAGGCGCGCTTCATTGGACAAAGTATAGCTAGGTTAATATGCCGGTGGTGGTTGCTGGTGGTGATGATGGTGGTGATGATGATGATGATGATGATAATGATGATTACGACGATGCTGATGCTGTTGCTGTTATATCATTGCTATCATTACTATTGGACAAAGTAGGCTAATATGGTGGTAATATGGTGGTGGTGGTGATGATGATGATGATGGTGGTGGTGTTGGTGGTGATGATGATGATGATGATGATGATGATGATGATGATGATGATGATGATGATGATGATGATGATGATGATGATGATGATGATGATGATGATGACGATGATGACGATGATGACGATATGATGATGATGTTGTTGCTGTTATCATTGCTATTATTACTATTAGACAAAGTATAGGTTAATATGCCGATGGTGGTGGTGAAGATGGTGGAGGTGATGATGATGATGACGATGATTATGAATGATGATGCCGATGATCACTACTATATCATTTTTAATATCATTGTATTTTTAAAAAAATTATATGTCGTAAGTGTCGTCTGTCAGTTTGTCTTGCCTTGATCTGCTCCGCAGTTGGAGTCATACTTTTCGGACATCGGTGGTGTGCTTGGTCTCTACCTCGGAATGTCCTTCATGTCTTGTCTCGAGTTCATCGAACTTGGAACGGACCTCATCATCTTCTACGCCATCAAGTGGACCTTCATCTTTCGATACTGGAAGCAGCTTCAGAAGATCGCGCCTGGCTTCGGTCCCACCAGTGGGGGTCACCCGGTGCCAGCCGGTCATCACCCAGAGGGACCAGGGACGGTCGACACGGCGGGGGCGGGAGCGACCGTGCAGCCAGACCCGATGCTCCCTCCGCCCGCATACCCGGGGGATGCGTCTCTCTACGATGCCTACGACACCCCGATGTCTTACCCTGCCGGGATGGCTCTCCGGCGAACAAGGAGGGGTAGAATGCGCCCCGACAACATCCGAGAAATTCTACTCAATATGTGATTATGCGATATGTGATCCCTGCACGTCAGTTTTATTGGATAGAGGCTGCTTTTTCAGCAATAAGTTAACAATTAATTATAGCCGAGAAATAATATCAATAACCCTAGACCTATAGCAACAATAACAATTGGCAACAACAATTAGTATAGGCCTATCAATGATAAATAAATAAAATATAGTTTGCGACGATAGTAAAAACTGAATTAGGCCTAGTAGCTTTGGCCTAATATCGAATTTCTCGACATTAATTTAGTAAAATCCAAAAACATAAATTTTTGCAACGTCAGTAGCTAATATTATGAACATAGGCCTAGGCTACTGTTACAGACGTTGGCACATAGTAGTTTTTCTCCTGCCTCCTCTCTATCTGGTCTCTGATGGCAGCCATGAGACGCGAATCTTCACTTGACATAATTTTATAGGCCTACGGTTATATAGTATATATGGTTAGCCGACGATGCACAGCTGGTCTGAACGTAACCGCAGAGGATTGTGGATCTGACCATTTGGAAGGAATGCAGTGCGTTTAATCTGGATTGCCTTCCGGATCACAATCTATTCTATAGCATGTAGGCCTATGTACGTTATCAACTTTTTCGACGGATGCCTTTTATATGACCGACTGCTTTGGTTGGATTCTTCTGAAGTAGGCCCTTTCCTGCGCCTCTGCCTCTGAGTTAGGATATATGACATTGTATAGACCTACAAGTGAATAGGTAAAGTGAACGCCTAATTAGGCTCGAGCACGTCTAGTCGATTATTCAATTTCAGTTAGTTTTGTCACACACGATTGCTGCCTTCTGGACGGAAAGATCTGACAGTTGGAGTGTTCAATAGGATTCAGAAAGTCAGCAGAAAAAAAAGCCTGAGCCAGATGTAGCCTTAAAATCACCACCAATTAATCTGGTTCAATTCGACAAAGAAAGCGGATTGCCGCAGTGCACCAAGCAATGCTTAACAACAGTTTACTGTAGGCCTACTGCAGATCTGTTTGAATTGAAGTTATTGAACGTTGTTTTTGTTGTCGAAACAATTAAAAGTGCAGATCGATCCACAATCGTTCGTGTCTGCATGATGACTTTGGTACATGAACTCAAACGATGCATTTATTAGTGTAAATTAACTGTTAATCATGAAGAATCAGCTTTCAGAAAATGATCTCTTAACAGCGTTCGCATTTTCTCTTGCTCACCCGATCTCACACTCGTCCCCCCCCCCCCAAAAAAAAAACCAGGCTCAGAGTCAGTCATCTGATCTGACTCTTTAACTGCAGCATAAATAGTTGGTCATTGTAAGAATATGTTTATATTGGATTTAGGATTTTGTGTGATATTTTAAAACATTTGACTATTGATTGGCTCTACAGATGATGTATTTTTATTAATAAAATATACCATGTCTGTACTCCAAAATGCAGAAAGCAATTGGTCTATTAAAAAATTCTTATCTAATCATATAATAGTAAATAATATCACAGTATATTATCAGAGTTCATGTAATACAATTATGTAAACTGCAACTAAAAACTATTATCATTATTTTTGTCATATTTTTCTGGGGGCAGTAATTTCTGAGAGGCAACTCTCCCCACCCTCTGAGACCCAGCATGGAACCAACGGATCGCAGGACTCACGGGGTACAATCAATACAACCAATATCAGTGGTAAAGACAAGTGTACACAGGTCATAATATAAAGTTCGCTAAGCAAGATCAAACCCAAAATCGTCGGATTAGAACACAAACTTCAATTCAAATCATTCAAATGGGTCACAAATAAAACTTAGACAAGGGGCCTACACCGCACATTTGTGTCCTAACAACTTGTAAAAGAACTTTACAACAGGACCTTATATTATTATCAGGTCTAAGCTGACAGTAGAGAAATGAACAACACTCACTTTACCGAAAAGATGATGCACAGAATGGACTGTATAGTGTATAATGTATATGCATGCATATTTCATCAAATTGAACGCAGGAAATAAACACTTGTGGTATTTTGCTAATTTTTCCATTCCTATCAATTGAAAGAATCTGAAAATTAAAGCATTTCAGACAAAAATCTCCTAACAATTAAAAACTACGATTACTGTTTCCACCTTTTCTTTACTTGAGATGTGATTAATTATCTTGAGAGGGACGACAGGTTGTCCTGAATGATGTCGTGTTGCGATGGTTAACTGAGTTGTTGAAAGTTGTTTATCTCTTTCCGTTATCTTACGAGGCTGCTTTCTTTTGCAAATATAGAATATAAAAAATGAAACTTATGTTTTCGCTACTATATCCGTCAATCCGTTCCACGATACTCGTACGTTCTTATTCCGGAGACGGCGCCTTGGTGGACGAACGGCGTCCAGACGCTGACTGCCGTGCCTGCTGAGACGATCGCTGAGAATGGTCGCTGGCGACTTCCGCTTCAGCGGCGGCCTGGCTCTGTTTCGCACTAACCGAATTTTGTTTCGGCTGACTCTGCTTGGCACTCACCGAACTCTGTCTCGCACTTGCCGCCGCTTGACTCTGTCTCGCGTTCGACTGACTCTGCTTGGCGGTCGACTGACTCTGCTTCGCTTGCGTTTGACTCTGTCTGGCGCTTGAACGTGGTTCTTGCGGATGAGTCGAACCGTCGCTGTGAATCTCTCCTTCCGAAGCGGAAGCATTTTCAGGTGCGTTCGACTGACTTTGCTTCGCTTGCGTTTGACTTTGTCTCGCGCTTGAACGTCTTTCTTGCGGCGGCGGCGGTTGAGATGAGTCAGAGCCGAGAGCAGACCCGTCTACTTCTCCTTCTAATACAGCAGAACTCGTGACAGACCCGGATTCTGACGCTGAATGTTGTTTGCTTGCACGTTGTGATTCAGATGCCCTCACTTGCTGTGATGCCCTCGATGTTCTCTGTGTCGGACCTGACAGTAAAAGTATATTATTATAATATCGAATCGATATCCATGCAATGATGCACGCATTGCGTACATGAGTTACAAACGCAATCACACATCTAATTGTATGTATGTAGGCCTGCAATTATTGCACATACAGACATAAGTGACAACAAACATGAATATATACAGACAAATTTACAAAGTCTGAGAGACTGACAAACAATTTAATGCTGGATCTGAGATCTGCTTCTGTTAATGCAATGTGAAGTGCAAAATTTAATGCAAATTTAAGTGCACCAAACTAAACTTGTAGTTACCTCTAGTATACTTCAGAAACTCAGTTGTCGAGAATAATACTAAATATTTATAGGTTACTAGCTGTAAACAGGAATGCAATTCTGTACAGATCATAATGATGCTGCATGTGTGATTGCATTTAGAACTACCAGTACCAGGACACCTAATTATAGTGCCTTTAGTTTTAAAGTTTAGTAGACCTATCTCACAGAACAATCTCACAGAACAATGGTTTAGTAAAAAGCCATCCCACATAAATGACATGAACAAATAAAATGTTCATCTCCTTGTCATTATTTAGATCGCACTGGTACATTGCGTTATTGCATTATAGATATATTTGAACGTATCACTTACTTGTTGAAGAAACTCTGCCATCCACGCCATAATTCTAGAAAAATAAAAAAGATGACAGATAAAACGATTGTGCAAAAACTGTAGAAATAATATATTTCACTAGAAAAAATATGTTAATATTAAGCATCTCAGAAGGCGTTGCAGCCATGCATGCCAAATAACCTAGCCTAATATGCTTGTTTTCAGTTGCAAATTCTAGTATTGCTGTAGACCTACTTTGGATGCATAAAAGTTTATACTCTATGCTAAGCGAAGAAGTTTTTATTCAGAACATTCTCAGATATTTAACAGATTCGACCTAAATGATTAATAATTCTAATAGGGTAAAACTAGCTAAAGCGATGTTCGTATGTTACTATGCTTTTAGTATTCATTTTAACCCTTTAATGCCGGAGGGTATAGAATTTCCCATAACATTCACTGCCATCACGGCAATAAAGGGTTAAAAGACTCGTTCAACTGTGTTACGATAATTAATATTCTGGTAATTTCCTCCTGCTCACATAACACGAAAGAAAAAAAGTAGAAAAGTAGAAAAAACGATTCTCGTACTTCGTCTATTACGCGCTTTCCTTCAATCCAGGTTCCATAGTATTTGACGCCAGTTTCTCCGTAAGTGTACGTTCCCACTCCGTGGCGTACGTGGTTGAACCATTCTCCCTCGTATATGTCGCCGTTGTAATAAAAATAAATTCCGAATCCAACTCTCTGGTCGTTGACCCAATTTCCTAATGTTAACAAAATAATGAACAATTTCACTTTAATAATATCGATGTGTGTAATATCCAGAATGCATGCCTACAGTTTTGCAGCTATTGACCTGAAACCTTGCACCTAGACAGAGGTCCACCAGGATCACTCAGTGCCAGTGGAGAGGATTGGTCAATCTCCTCACTCTGGCGGTGGGGTGAAGTGAAAAATTTAAATTTCACTAACCAAAAACCACTTAAACTTCCAACCTTGTATCAATTACTCATGCAGTTAGACCGTTAATATAATTTATCAGCATAAAATAAACACGAAGCACAACAGAAGACCAGAGAGCATAATTATTATGATATCTGACTTATAAATAGAAAATGGTGAAGTAGTATATATGTTAAATAGTTGGGCAGAAATGTATGTGTTTACAAGCAAAACTCACAGCTGCAGACTTGTCTCTTTGGTTGCCATCAACTACTGTGTACAAGCCTTGAATTTCAATATTCTGAATTAATTAATTAAAATGAATACATTACACCACATTGAGTATAATATTATCGTTTAAAAGCCATTTTTCATGTCAGGAAAAGGTTGTCCGAGTATGTACTTCTGTCGAAGCAAGCCTCAAATGAACTCCATGTGCTAGCTTTGATGGCTACAGCTTTAAAAGGACGTGTAACAGGCATGTACAATTTATTAATTCTACTTCATACCAGCCGTCTCTTACCTTCATACCTAGAGCCGTCTGTGTAGAAGTAAGTTCCTTTGCCGTGCTTCTTGTTGTCAAACCAATCGCCCTCATACCTCGCTCCCGATGTGAACCTGCGCATACACAACCGCTTAAAGTATAATGCCATCTTGTGGAACAAGAAAATAAGATACTATTTTAGTTCACCATTAATTTTCATTGTTTTTTTTAAATTATGCAGTGACAGTCATCTTTAATTGAGTGCCTTAATTGGTTACTATATACCTTTTATAACTTTTTACCAGAGGTTCATTGTATTCCATCAGGATTTAAAGAAAAGTGGAATAGCATTATTTTGGAATAGTTAGACTTCGTTGATGTCGTGCTACGAAAAGTGTTGTGACAAGCGATTTAGTTAAAGCATTGGATGACGACTGGCAAGCACTGGTACATAAAATGTAGAACTTCTCTGTTGTTGTTATAGTTAACATTAACTTTATTATTACTACCATTTGACTATTATTATTATTATTATTACTACTACTATTATGATCAATACTACTACCACCACCTCCCCATCCATCATTAGTCTTCAGAACCACTTGCGCCTCGTCAGTCTGTTAGAATATGCCTAACGATAGATAGCCTTACATTTCTAAACAACTGTAAACCTAAAATGCTGAAAGCAAAGTAGATTGTGCTGCCCTAGGTTTCAACTCTAGATATCACTGTTACCAACCACATATCATCCTTGTCACATTATCATTGGCATCATTACTATCAGAATCATCATCATCATCGTTAAAAATTGTAGTCATCACCATCATGTGGGGCGCGGTGGTGTAGTGGATGTGTTCGTTGCCTTGCAGACATAGGGTTGCAGGTTCGAATCCACCTCAAGTCGCCGCATAGGGACCTTGGGCAAGTCCTTCACTCGCAATTACTCAGCACTTCGGCGTGAAACTCCGATGCAGTGCACACGCTGTAGTCGGGAGCACCTCTGAGTAAGGAGCTTGAAGGGGCGCTATAACAAGTGCACACACAAACAAATCAAAATTATGTCATCCTGTGATGCAATCTTTGTCGTCATATTATCAAACCTTTGTTCATTGTAAATGCCACAAAACCTATGTAAATATTACGATAGTTTCAGCTATCTCTTATGCAACCACTAAGCTGCAACATAACATGTGGGTAGATCATAGCCTATGCCGTACATCATACCTGTATATTCCTCTCCCGTGTCTCTTTCCATCACGGTAGCCTCCCTCGTATGTATCGCCATTGGGAAGAGTTGTTACTGCTGTCACTGGAAGAACTGCTGGGTACGGCTGCCCGGTTCCCACTGTTGACTAAAACAACAAATTACTGCAAGTGTTATGCTGGACCAGTAGGTCTACAGATAACAATACCTTATAAGACAAACCAAAATGGAGATACAGCAGCCACAAGACAATTTTTTGGCTGTGTTACTGCGCAATATAAATTGTCGTAATTATTATCATTATTATTATCATCATTATTAGATGGCCATTGGCCAAGTCATGGGAACCAGTTTACAGACATTTGTTCAGTCAAAAACAAAATCGATTAGTCTTATGTGGTAATGTTCGGTGCCAAGTTACCCAAGTAGGCCCTGCAGGCCGAACATCACAAAAGTGCCCCCCTCCAGTATTTTCAAAATAAATTACCAAGAAAAATTAATTACTGGACAAGTCGATGTTTGCTGGTTGCTGACGAACTAAAAAAATTACAGTTGAATAATTAATTATAGTAAAAAAGGAAATACCTTCGAACTACGGCTCCTTTCGGCAGGCGAATTGCTCTGGGACAGCCGGTCCTGCAGAGACGCCCTGACAGCAGACTGGCGTTCAGTGGCCGACTGGCGTTCAGTGGCCGACTGCCGTTGAGTGGCGGACTGCCGTTGAGTGGCGGACTGCCGTCCACTGGCCGACTGGCGAGCGGGTTCATCGACATTCATTGACTGGCGTCCACCGATTGACTGAACAGGACCAGGGTCTATTTGGCTCTGCCGAGTCGCTGACTGGCGTGCTTGGCTTGTCCTCACACCATCCAAGGAGTAGTTGGGACCTGCGGCCATCGGTGTCTCGACGACACCGCCCCCGGCCGACTGTCGCGGAAGAGACTGGCGACGGGAGAAGCTGCCCGCCGAAGTCTGGTCGAAATCTGGATTTGGAGAGACGGGAACGGCTTGGAAATCGTCAACGCCGGCGGCTTGCATGCTTGTACCGACCGGTCCAAGGGACATTCTGTCGGTCGACTCCATCTTTACAACACTCGATGTCTTGCAACTCTTCTAAGTGATGGTCATGCCTTCGCTACTAACGATGGTATTACAGCAGCTGCCCGCTTCAAACAGAGAATTTTTAAATTAAATATTTATGGTTATTTTACACAAATTCGATTTTTATTACTTAGACAACCCGTAACCCTAAGCATCGCAGCCGCCCGCGTGACGTCAGCGAATTATGATGACGTGTTTTTCAAACGTGCGCGAGTAAACATTAAAAACATCATTGGGTTGAGTAAGAATAAGCGGTCACTACATTATCATAATAAGGAAAGTAAGTAAGTAAAACATATTCTTTATTAGACAAGTAAGTAAGCATAAGTATTTATTTATTACTCCACTTGCAAACGCACAATGATGCCTGGTACATAATATTATAGAACATCATTATAATTCATCGAAGTAATAATTGATAATAAAAAGGACAAATTTAATCGTAGCGCCCAGGGTGGCGGCTTATAGACCACAATGGGACAGATCAGACCAGTCGATTACTTTCTAACAAGTCTGCTGTGAACTTCCATTGCAATAAGATAAGAATAGCCTAAATTGTCGACTATGCACAAGCGATTACATTACCTTCATAAGACCCGCCCACATGTGGCACAACATGCATCTGACCACGCCCATTGGTCATTTCCGGTTCCGGTCGACGTTCATCAAGTGGACAGGTCGTTCCATTAGGACTCGATGAAACATCTGGTCCAAGGGAAGCAGGTCAATGATGCGGCACGAAGCAACGAAGCGCAGCATCCACAGTAGCTGTTATCCGTGAGTTTTAGAGTGATGCTGAAATCACCTGCTGCAGCAGCCCATCCATCGGCGCCCCACAGTGGATTGGGGGTGGGGGTGGGCGGGAAGAGGATAAAAAGTATTAAAACAGGGACTAGAAAAGCGGAAATCCGACGTTGAGGTGGGATGTGTAGCCTATATTGCGCTCGACATGAATCAGACACCTGTGAGCTGTTATTATGGTTTTCTGGAGGCTTGCAGCTTGCCTCACTGGGATATAAAGCCTCAGGTCAGCGGTAAGATACAAGCTGCTTATAGATGACGTGCCAATCGCTGTTTTCAAAAGCAAAATGTTCAACAAAACAGTACTGTGCCACTGATTGTTTACGCAACGAGTCAAGTTTTAAAAAGTCAAGACTTATGCATATTATATTTTTTATATGCGGCAATGTGGACATGCAGCTGCAAATCTCTCCACAATTTTGTCTAAATCAGCTAAACGGACTCTTGCAGAATGCATCCACAAAGCTATCACTGTATACGGTGTACATCATTCTGATAATATCTACAATAATTAAGCTTATAGAGCAGTGTAGTGTGTTAATAACTTGATGCAACTCAACGAGCGCTCTGGTTGAGCACGTGCAACTGGAATAGTGCATGCAATAATTGCATCTAAAGCTTGTTTGCTCCATTGAAGGGTTCTTAAAATAATATTGTCCAGTAAAACTTGAGAATCAACTTGTTGTCTTCAAAGGTTGGTATGGTCAGTGCAAATGATGTTTGAGAGAGCATTTTGCTCTGGCCTCTGGACCTCTGTCTGTCTGGACGGCCGCCCTGCTGTAGTGCCGCCACAATAAATGTGGGAGAGAGGAGGGGAAAATGGGTTGAATGAAGATCGGAAGGGAATTTTTTTAAAGAAGAAAGAAAGAATGGTGGGAAGGAAGAAACGGAAAAAGGAATGATTGAAAGTATGAAGGATGGAAAAGGAAGAAGAGAAATTGTGTCCTTGGAAAAATAATTGAGTGAATGCGAGAAGACATGCAGAGTGTCTTGAGAGACTACAGAGCAATGAAGGAAGGCATCCGCATAGAGACAGAGAGAAGTAGAGATAGACAGACGGACAAAGAGACAGAGACAGAGGGAGGGAGGGAGGGATAGACAGATAGTAGGTTGGCGGGGTGTTCAACGGTGTCAGACGGCAGAGACAGTCAGACGACTGAGTGCACCGATATATCAGCCATATAACCAGGCGCTCATTTGTCTGTCTATCTGTCTGTCTGTCTGTCTGTCTGTCTATCTGTCTGTCTGTCTGGTTGTCGATCTGCTTCCTTTGTTTGTCTGCCTCTCTTCCATTTCGTCCTTCGTTCGTTATGCCTTTTAAATTGTCTTTTCCATTCTTCCACTATCTCCGTCATTCCGTCGAAATTGGTGGATGAATTAATGGATGCATCGGTCAGTGGCAGTGCAGCAAAGCCAATTCATCCATTCATCCATTCGTTATCAACGAATCTGTCCACGCACACCCACTCAAAATCCACCCACTCCATCAATTCATTCACCCAAAACTATCCAAATATATATCTATCCACCAGAGGCCCATCTATATGCATGCGCCCTGAACCCAACCACCCATCCATGCACGCATCCATTCATCCACCTATCCACCCACTCAAAATATACCCAAACTCTCACCCACCCAAAATTCACCCATTCACAAATCCATCTACGCATCCAAAAACACCCGCCCACCCACTTTCATCCGTCCATCTATCCATCCAACTAATCATCTATCCGCAATTTCGATTGAAGTTATGCGCGGTTCCTGGTTGCATACAATGCAGAGGGACTGAGAGGGTGGTATATAGAAGTAACTAATGGAATCATGGTGATCAACTGGTGTCTGGTTTAGTTGATAATTATTTCGAAACCTATGGTAGAAGATCATCATCTGCTTCTGCAGTCTATTGTTCCCTTGACTCTGAATAGACCTACACTGCAAGTGCAAGACTCTGATCTTAATACCAGCACCATTCCAAAACCTTTGATCTCAAAACCAAAACTGTAAGCCTTAAAACCAAGTTTAGGCCTATGTGGTAACAATTATCTGAGATGTAAAATGGGTTTTTTAATTTTTTTGTTGCGTTACGTTTTCGAATCGTCAAAAACAGGAGGTGAGCTCACTAAAAGTGATATTACTTTTGTTCTGTTTCAAATATCTCGATGAAATTTGGCCACTATTTGACAAGGATATGAATTACCTTTAGGCCCGTAAATTTGATTTGAAAAATTCTTATTTTTGCTTGTTTGTTTGTATGTGCACATGTTATAGCGCCACATCAGGCTCTCTACTCAGAGGCGCTCCCGACTACAGAGCGGACACTGCATCGGAGTTTCACGCCAAAGCGCTAAGCAATTGCGAGTGAAGGACTTGCCCAAGGTCCCTACGAAGGGGCTTGAGGTGGATTCGAACCTGCAACCCTTCGGCTGCAAGGCGACGAACATACCCACTACATCACCGCGCCCCACAAGATATTGGCAAAAACCATAGGGGACTACTTTTTGGCTCACGCTGTATATGCATGCATTACAGTATATGCGTATACTTGAACGTATGTTTGAAAGTATGCGTGAATATATCCGCAAGTATATTTGTTGTTTAAATTGGAAGAGCAAAATGTGTTCACTTGGCAGAACATCGGCGCCTCTGGTGTCCGTGGTGTCATTCCATACAAACTCCGCGGAGCTGGTGAACTCCGACCCCAGATGAGATTTCCGACGACACTTCCGGGACCACGTTGGCCCTCTGGAGGGGGCACTGGCACGACGACGCGATGACGTGGCATCGGGGGTACACCGGAAGCGGAAGTCACGCTCAGCGATCGGATACAGTGTTGCTCCATGCATGCCGCCATTTCACCGTCTTCTTCTTCGTAGTCACATAAATACGACTCCGCCGCCGCATAGCCGACATATATATATATACTCCGAAGGAGGAGGCGTCGTCGTCGTTTCTGCTATCTGGCGCCACCTCTCGACGGCCGGCAGCGACGGTGGCGCCACAGGGCGATCGTCGTCGTCGTCGTCAGAATCGATAGCACAAATTGGTTCGTGTGTCATTTGTAGGCGATTGCATTTGGACGTTGCAGGGAAGTCGGGCCTAGATCCACGGTGGTAGAGAGAGAGAGCTTCTTCGCGGTTCAGGTCTCAGTCCTCTCTGGAGACAGTGAGGAAGGGAGGGAGGGATGGGGATTGGGCTTTGCAGGATTGCAGGCCCTCTGGCGCCGGTTGGGGGCTTCTCGGAACTCGCTTAAGAGCGACGAGTAAGGGAGCTTCGGACTCAGAGCAGAAAACGGACGCTGAGGAATAAAACCACGCGGAGGTAAGAATATAAGATCTTCGTCCTCAAAGCGCATGTTATAAACGAAAAACTTGTTGAGTTGTTGGGTCTAACTCTGTTCAAGCAGTGAACCATTGAACATATACTTAGTCTTATCATTGTTTCTTATTTTTTATTACTACAAAATTCTATTGTATGTATGTCTTGGAATTCTACTCAATCGCAAACTTCTATAGTCGTATAATAATATTGTTCTCAATAAATTCTGTTCTTTCCTGGCGAATTTTACCGCACCTTGATGTGTCTATAATATAATTAATATAAATAATCTATAATATAGACACATCAAGATCCGGTAAAATTCGCCAGAAAGAACAGAACAATTGAGAACAACTAATTATATGACTATGGTCAGGATAAAGAAGCAGAAGTAACAGTATGAAGGGATTAGGCCTATACAATGTAGCTGTGGAACAGAGTAGCTTAGGCTATAGAGACTTCTAGCTGGTTGCCTTCAGATTTAGGCCTACTCCTTAGATGTTCTCAGATGTTTCCTACACACTTTCGTAGGATATAGGCCTAGTTCTCTTCCGATAGAAAATTACCGAGAACCATAGTAGAATTCATAATAGTTATTGTAGTATAGTTATTATAGTGTTAGTTCAAGTAATGTAATATTCTCATTCATATTAGGCCTAACTGTTGTAGTCTTGGTCATATAATACCAATTGCCCACCGCATGCCTCCAATCGCCATTAGCATAATAATTATAATAGGCTACATAATACATACATACATAATTATAATATAGGCCGTATTAGCATGAAATGATAATATTATAGTCAGATTAAGTTCAGTTTGTTTTTTAATGTATGAATCTGTAAAGCAGGACCTATTGCAGTTAAGGTGGTGCAATGGTGCAATAATAATAATAATAATAATAATCTTCGTTTAATTTCAAGCTGACGCAGCGCAGCATGATTACAATTCAGTGTATGAAAAGATTTACAATTCAGTGTATGAAAGTATGATCACAAGTTACTGGAGGAGTCGAATTTAACTGTTGGCAGCCGCGCAAGTCGCTCTTCACGCCATACTGCTCAGTTTAGGGCTCCACCACCATCAACTCCACCACCACCATCATCACCACCACAACACCACCACCACCACCACCACTATTACCATCATCTCTGTAGCGTAGAATTTGTATAGCGCATTTAGAAGAAACTATATTCTCGGAAAGAATGTCAGTTGGCCAAGTCCCACATAACGAACAGCATGTGAGATTCGAAGAAAAAGAAGCAATATATATTACATATATATATATTATCTTCTTCTTTCTGTTCTCTGCCCTTAGGCAGGTTCGAATGTTTGACGTCTCCATTCTTCCCTGTTCTGTGCATTCTTTTTCAGCTTCTTATATTATCTACATGTATATATAAATAAAAATGAACTTTCCAATAGTTCGTAACATCACCACGCTCAAAGTAAAGCACCGATTGTTTTGAAAATTTTACAACACCTTCCATTCCCATACAACCGTGTTTTAAGATTTTTCACCCAAAAAAACGCAACCTTTTCCACAAAAAGTGAACTTTGCAATCCGTTCGCCCGCCATTTGCAAATTCAACACGTCCCAGACGGCTGCCAGATTTTATAAACGCGGTCTCCAAACACAGCAGACGAAACATGAATGAGGTTGCGTGCTGTGACGTCATAAGCGAGTCGCGATTAATTTCCCAAAACGGCCTTGGACGGTGTGACGGAGGAAAGGAGCGGAGGGAGCGGGACGAAGACTGTGGGGAGGGGGAGGGGGAGGGGGAGGGGGAGGGGGAGGGGGAGGGGAGGGGAGGAGGAGGGGAAGGGGGAGGGGGAGGGGGAGCCTCTTTTCAGCCACAGCAACGCGTGGCCGGGTTCAGCTAGTTTATAAAGAGAGAGACAGATAGACAAACATACGGATAGACAGACAAAGACAGACAGACAGAGCATATATAGGCCTATATTTACTGTTTAGACCTACTCACATGCGAGTTTGTAAGTGCTATAAATGTATAAAAAACATGCAATAAAGATTCCAGAAGTCCGCTGTAGTAAGCTTGTATACAATATGCGTCAATAATTATGCTTACATGTAAATGTATAGCCTATGTATAATTGTATATGTGCATATATATATATTATATATCAGGGGCGGATCCAGGGGGGGCCAATCCGGCCATGGCCCCCCCCCATTCCAAATCTCCATGGGACGTGGCCCCCCCCATTCATGGTCACCCAAAAGATTTTTTGCAGGGGATCAGTCCTGGCCAGGAGAATTAATATATAAATGTATTTAAAATCTAAGCCTCTCAGACAATTGCATTGTCTTAATATAAAGCAACGAAAAGAAATAATCTTTCAACAGTATCCGACTATAATTTATGGCATACAATGTATGTTATTCGTGTATATATTCATAGTAAAATGTAAAAATATTAACACCAATAAACACAATTAAAACCAATAGCAACTAACTATTAATTACAAAGCAAGTTAACACTAACAATAGTATTAGGAATTAATTTAGTTTTTTCCAAATGCAACTTGTTAAGTTTTGAATTTAGTCTATATGTGCAAGAAACTGCGGTGAATGATCACACATGTTTACTTCTTGTTCTTATTTATTTCTTACCATGTTTCATTCAGTGGTGGGACGTATTTTATTTACTGTAGTCTTAAAAATAATATAATACAGTGAGGTCTATTCATACTTTAACTTGGAAATGTTTTGAGCATTCTGTGCTTCATATTATAAATACATAAATACTTTTAAAAATACTTTTGTTTGCCATTAATAACAGCTAATAGGAGCAATGTTGTATGCTGTATGCAGTAGACCTACAATAGCTATTATTCACTATTATTATTTATCGGGAAAGTCTCTGGTTATGGCCCTAAGCCAGATATAACATACATCCATGATCCATAACATAGCCATAATGTCATGGATAATATATATAATATTATATATGCAGTCTACCAGGCAACATTTGCAATGCAACTTGTCAACCAACTGTCCACTGCCAGTGTGTGCCTTCACTTCAATCTGAGACTCAAATGTAAGCCTCTTGCACAATTGCATTGTGAAATAAAAACTTTGGAAACCACTTTCACGAACAAGAGTTTGATCTATGCTTCTAAAAAACCTTAATTTACCTATTTGCTCAAGAAAGGAGCACTCCTGGCCCATTTTTCTACAAATTTTCTTGTGTCAGTTTCAAAATCGATTGTTCTAGCAATATTATACTCAAAGGCTTCAAAGGTCAACCTGGCCAAATCCACAAGATGTTAATTAGATATTGTAGATCTTCAAACATTTAAATCTATCATTTTGTGTTTGATAAATGATCTCTTTGCAGAAGCTACCGCTGATGGAATTGTCAACAGTAAGCCCATGCGTTACCTGACACACATTTGGAAATAACTTTGAAGAATTTTTTTATATTATGTTAAAAGTTCAACAGGTTCAATGGGCACATCAAAAAGTTGCCTGTTATAGGCCTACCGATGGTAGGCTAAATGTTCAATTTATTTTCCAAATCCTGACCATTATGGAATGCAGGATAAAGCTAGAGCTTTTCCTGCTAAATTACATGTAGGCCTAGGCTTATACATGATTATTTAACTCTGGGTAAAGGGTTTAATTCTTGTGCAAATATCTAAATAAAATATGCAAAAAAATAGAAAAAATTTGATTGCAAGCTCCTCCTAGCCCCTGAAAATGTACGGCCAATTTTTAAATCTGTGGGTTCTTGGGGGCCTTAGCCCCTAGCCCTGATAAACTCCATGCATGCCTATAAGAGTGCATTCCTTGTATTATAGGCTACATGTATACTGAATATACTGAATTGTTTTTAGCAATCTGATACAATCCTCTGTTAAAATGAGTGTTACTTACTCTTAATATTTGCACAAATACTATTTTTGTTCAACCGAATAGCTTCTCTCCAGCGCTATCTTTCAAATTTTAAACTCAAATTTCAAAATGTTTTGGTTCTGTTATTTGAACACCTGGTAAAACAACATCGTTACTACATGACTTTCAGATTTTGACCCCCCAAATTTATTAGTTCTTGGCTGGTTTGTGTACCATTTGTTATTATTTAACTGCAAAGTGTGTTCTGGTAATTCAGGACCATCTTAGAAAACAGGGATAAGCTGATACTTGTGCTGAAAAGTCAGCTTATGTAATATAATTATACTCATGTCTGACGTTATTCACTATAATAACCCAGCAACAGCAAAACTGAGCCGCTGAACTCGATACATAATATAGATATTATTAATATTGTAGTTATATATATTTTTTATTAGTACTGAACAAATTGAGTAATTCTGTTCAAATGACATCTCACAAGAGCACTGTTGCAGTGTGGAAATTTAAAAAAACCTATTTTTAAAGTATAGTCTATATTTATTGAGATTTTGTGGCACTCTTATAAGCACTGAAAATACAGCTATTTTGCTAAGAAAACAGCTTAAAATGCTACAATTGCATGTGAAAATTCAAAAAGTTTCTGGTGGGGAGGGGATATCCCCCTCCCCATACCCCTCCCTCACCACTCTCACCCCCAGAGGGGGGGGGGACTAAATTAAACTCTGGTTTCGGCCAAACGACCAAAAAATTCCGACCCAGGCTCAAAAATTTTTGGCCCCCCCCTTCGAAAATTCCTGTATCCGCCCCTGTTATATATATATTTATATCTGTGACTGTGTATTCATATGTGTATTGTGTACTGCCAATGTATTATGCAGGCTTAATATATCGATAGAATATCTGGGCTTATAAATTTATATATTTATATATTCAGTTGTGAGTGAATTGGTGGAGAGAGAGAGAGAGAGAGTTGTTTATGAGCAGGAAGCATATTTGTACGATGGACGACGGATGACGATCGAAGAATGATGATGATGATGATGGTCGAAGAATGATGATGATGATGATGGTCGAAGAATGATGATGATGATGATGGTCGAAGAATGATGATGATGATGATGGTCGAAGAATGATGATGATGATGATGGTCGAAGAATGATGATGATGATGATGGTCGAAGAATGATGATCGAAGAATGATGATGATGATGATGATGATGATGATGATGATGATGATGATGATGGTCAAGGACGATAAGTGGTTCAGTGGTTGATGAAGCTGTTGCCATGGCAGCGGCGACTGATGGCGTCATCGGAATACGACGAGGCCGCATCATCTGCGGCTGGTGCTGCTGCTGCTGCTGCGGCAGGATGAATGTGATGGAGAGGCATTTGATCAAGTATTTATCAGATCACTGGCTTTCTCTACACCATCAATTTCTTTCTATATTATACGATCCATGCATTGACCCAATCTCACACGAAGCATCGATGATCAATGACCGTCTTACTGTACTTCAGCCGCCGCCACTACCACCACCACAACCACCAGCACTACCACCATCACTACTCCCACCACCACAACCACCATCGCCACCACCACTACTCCCAACACCACCACCCCAACCACCACCACTTTCACCACCACCAGCACTACCACCATCCCTACTCCCACCACCAAAACCACCATCATTACCACCGCCATGACCACCATGACCACCATCACCATCACCACCACCAGCACTACCACAACTACCTTCACCACCAACACCACCACCACAAGCACCACCGCCGCCGCCAACACCACCACCATGGCACCATCACCACCACCACCACAATCACCACCACCAACACCACCACCACCACAACCACCACCACCACCGCCGCCACCACCAGCATTACCACCAGTCCACCACCACCATCGCCACCAACACCACCATCATGGCACCAACACCACCGCCTCAATCACCACCACCAGCATTACCACCAGTCCACCACCACCATCGCCACCAACACCACCACCACCATGGCACCAACACCACCGCCTCAATCACCACCACCAGCACTGCCACCGCAGCAACAACTACTTTTTTTGCACTATTATAATAGGCCTATTACAACCGTCAAAGCCCCGAAACAGTTACAGCCATGGCGGTTGTAAGGGTGGTTGTTATTACATTTGGTCTTGATGATAATTTGTGTTGTGGCCTTCGACTTGAATAATCTAGAGGAAACCGAGGCCGAGAATTACTGGCCGTCATGTATTCGATCATCATCCTGGTCTTGACAGTGGAAAGTCCATGATTGTGTCAATCGTGTTTGGTGTTCGTTGATTTAGGCCTACACCAAACGCTAAGTTGTATGAAATGATTCTTATCTTACTTACTCTTTCCAGGGATGCTAACTTTGGTCACTTTAGTTCTTCTGTTTGTATCCCAGGATTAATTTTTACTACTGTGCTAATGCATTTTTGGGAGCAATAAAAAAAGTTTTTAAAACTTATGTTATGGCACGTTATGCATGTGTGAATAATATACGTGCTGTACATAAATGCATAGGCCTACTTGACGATTCCTTGATTTTTGAGGTTAGAGTTTATCAATGTTGAGCGTGAACACATTTTGTCGATCACCGTTTTATAGCGCACCAACAACAATAACAACGAATCCATTTGTGTAGAACTAGAAATGCCTTTTCGTCATCACCCCACACCCCCTTCTGCGTTTCCGCATCCCTTACAAATCGTCTCCCCCTCCAACCTCCCTCCCTGAGGCTCCCTCACTTCCGATCCTCTTCTCTTCCTTCAGCTGGTGAGTGGGGTGGAGTGGAGTTTCGATTCGTTTTCATGGAATCAATTAACGGAGACAATGCGTTGACGACGGAAGCGACGATGCACATTAACGGAACAAAGTTGATCCACCGGAGAAGGATATATGCATTGGACTCCCCGAGTCCTGACTCCATCGGGACGTACGGAGGAGGAGGAGGGGCTGGAGAGGAGGGGGTGGAGGCGACAGGATCCGTCGGACCATAAAGCCCCGTCTGCCGTCAGATCCCTCCCCCGACATCAGCAGCTGTGGATCTGCTGTCGACGACGAAGGCGACGGTTGAGGACGGGTGAGGGTGACTCGATTACGGTTCTCTAAAGAAAAAGAAGCAGTGGCAGTTTGGGGGAAGAGGAGACGAAGGAGAAGGAGAAGGAGGAGGAGGAGGAGGAGGAGAAGGAGAGGAGGAGGAGAAGAGGAGGAGGAGGAGAATGAGGGGAGAAGCAGAAGGAGAAGAAGGAGGGAGGTAGAAGTAGAAGAAAAAGGAGAAGGAGAAGGAGGGAGAAGTAGAAGAAGAAGGAGAAGAAGGAGAAGGAGAAGGAGGAGGAGGAGGAGGAGGAGGGGAGAAGCAGAAGGAGAAGAAGGAGGGAGAGGTAGAAGAAAAAGGAGAATGAGAAGGTGGAGGAGAATGAGGTGAGAAGCAGAGGGAGAAGAAGGAGGGAGAGGTAGAAGAAAAAGGAGAATGAGAAAAGGAGGACTCGAGGAGAATGAGGGGAGAAGCAGAAGGAGAAGAAGGAGGGAGAAGTAGACAAAAGTAGGAGGAGGGAGAAGTAGAAGGAGAAGGAGAAGTAGGAGAAGGAGGAATCGGCATCTCGGTGTGTCTACCAATATAATGACTCCTGTTTGCACCATGGGAATCACTCAGTTAGTGAGTGTTAGTCCGTATAATTATACGTGTTTGTATGCTGTATACATACATGTAGCTCGCCAGAAGTGCCTCCTCTATATAATTCACATGAACAGTGTTCGTCGTTTATTCTTTGGCCATTATTTTGTTCCTTGCAGCTTTACTCACGAAGAGCTGAATAAATTAATTATTATTAGCAGCTAGTAAATATCGTGTAAGCATAATCTTTAATACACCTTTTACAAGCACACATTCCTCTCTCCATTCTTCCCTCTATCCATCCCTCCCTCCTTCCTTCCGTCCCTCCCTCCGCCCTTTGTGCACGCTGCCTTATTCGCTAATACAAAGGCTGCGTTTTAATGTAAACCACAGCAAATGACCATTAATATACATGTAGGTCAGTAAGAATTCCGTTCACGTATTAGCAAATGCTGCACTCCTAATTATTTGTGCGCTGGTCAGCGGCTACTGGAATGGTCAATCGAGATGACCATTGCATTGTATCAGCGCCTATAACGAGTTTCTTCTGTGTGGCGCTATATCAATTTGCGATTACGAATTAAATGAGCCTACATTAAATCACATTTCGCTAGATATTTACATCACGCATAGGTAGGTGTATCAAAAATAACCAGCACCGGTTTGGTATCAAACGGATCCGAATTTCGGATTTACCAGTATTTGCAGTGCAACTCAATTATAATAGCCAATGCACGCTGGACTCAACGGGTATTATAAGCCGCCGGGTCCGGTACACCATGGTGTGGGATCACCGTTGTGTAAATTATGCAAACTGGATCTCTATGCTGGCGTGGATGCCATTATTATGAGACCAGCTGAGGCCAGTTGAGACCAGCAGCTAAGACCAACTGAGGCCAACTGAGACCAACTGAGGCCAACTAATGTCTGATGATGCTGGTGCCAGTTGTCATAGCAACTGATCCGCATCTGAACGCAGCTGGTTGGCAACGTACGAATATATTGTCTTGTAAAAATTAATACTATAATATTGCCTGATCACAGGCCCTGGTGTGCACCTCTGTTCACCGATGGATGTTGTGCCCGTTGATCATATAAGTCACGAGTCGCTATATGCATATATATATATATAATTATTTTATATATATATATAAAATTAGATCTATATGTATATATGTATATTGTATATATATATATAATTATATATATATATATAGATCTCTATATATATTGCGTCCATTCCTTCTTCTTCTGTGCGTGTCGCTGACAATATAGAGAAGTCTACTTCAAACCAATGAATTACACAACTTGACAGCTCAGCTAACGAACGAATAGAAAAAAAACAACGAAAGAATATGCTGTCAAATCGAGGGTTGACCTATTCAGAGGAGCGCAGAGGGAGAGAAGGTAGGGAGGGAGGACAAACTAACAAATGACTACAGCTGTAATAATTGTACGATCCGTCCAAGGTCGGAATTGTCGGAATTGGTGGTTTAGAATAATATGAAGAACAAGTATAGAACGAGCGATGGTTAGCATGCAATCGACAGATAATTTCATTCCAGATGAACGACAAAGCGATAGTCTAATGCTCTGCAAGCATCGGCCTGTGCATTGTGTGCATTGTGTGCCTGGTCGATCCGGGAAAAAACCATAATAATTATTTAAGGCTAACGTAAACATATTGCAAATAGATATTTTGGATTCATTTACAACACGTCATGCATCCGGGGTCTCTGTAGTCTATATGTTATAGTCTATAGGTTATAGTCTATATATAGGTTATAGGTCTCGACCGTGTGACCTGTGGGCTAGAGGAGGATAAAAACTGACGGTAGGAAAGTGATAGCTCTTGTCGGATGGTAGAATTGTATAGCCTACATACATACATGTACATGTGCGCATCAACAATATTATTGCGTTGAATTTCAAAAGCGGATTTAATCGAAAGTTCGATTCAGACGATGACGACGATGGATTTCAAAGGACATGAAACTGTCGTGGATGCTGTTGTGGATACTGTTGTGGATGATACTGACATGTCGACGAATGCTTTGACAACATCTGCGGAGGAATTGTAACGATGGGTTGATAATTATGGTTCGTTCGTCTGCTTGCGACAGTTGGTATGCAGAAAGAGAAAATGGAACTGCATGCACCATTGTGATTTCATGAAGTGCAGTCAGTCAGTCTGTCAGTCAGTCAGTCAGTCAGTCAGTCAGTCAGTCAGTCAGTCAGTCAGTCAGTCAGTCAGTCAGTCAGTCAGTCTGTCTGTCTGTCTGTCTGTCTGTCTGTCTGTCTGCCTGTCTGTCAGTCAGTCAGTCAGTCAGTCAGTCTGTCTGTCAGTCAGTCAGTCAGTAAGTCAGTCAGTCAGTCAGTCTGTCTGTCAGTCAGTCAGTCAGTCAGTCAGTCAGTCAGGCTGCTTGTCTGTCTGCTTGGCAGTGCTTGCCTGTCTGTGTGTTCATTTGTGTTTGTCTGCCTGTTTTTAATACACACACAAAACAAATCCCTTAGCATCAACACACCTCCCTATATACCTTCTCCCACTATTGATTCCTTACATTCCCTTCGTTACCTGTGATCATAAAATATATGTCTTTTACTGAGTGCAGAGGAAGGCCTAGGCAAAATCTGCTGGACGGGATGATGGAAGAGGGATACAGAGAACTGAAGAACATGGCACAACAGCGGGAAACGTGGAGACATTGGACGTTTGGACCTGCCGCTTGGCAGAGAACGTAAAGAAGAAGAAGCTGAGTCCCGATGCAGAACAGTTACAGTGTTCGCGCGCATTCTATGCCGCCTGTTCCTTGAGAATGGAATGGACTTTCGCTCTCGTTTCGCAGCTAAATTATCTTCCTTCCTTCAAAACTTTCTGTTTCTCTCTGGCTTTGAAGCACATGGATCCCATCTGCATAGTAATCGTAATCGTAATCGTAATCTCGAGACTTCTACAGCGCTCACAAAAGCGAAGTCGCGGGAACCAGCATCATCTCCTGGCGGCTGATATATACGCGCCTCAGATTCACATTTCTGTGTGACCTTAATATAATAATAACAATAACAATAATAATACATCTAGCTTTCATTTGCATGATTAGGAATCCACAGTGTACGTGTAGGCCTAACTGCTTACGCGTTTTGCAATGCGCATGGCACTAAAACAAGGACAGCTAAGCGCACGTTGTCAGTTCTGTAAACCTAGGGCAATAAAAAACTCATTCACTTTTTATATCGAGTTGGCCTACATCGTAAAGACCTCTGAGATTTTTCATACGAGGCAAAAACACCGCTCATTGACCGTTCAGCATCCCTGCTTGTATAGGCTACAGATCTGATATTTATCGCCGATTTCCAGCAATTAACCTGATTAAATGGAATTCTAGAGGTAGCATTGCAAAGCCGAAGTGCTGCCAAAACAACAAATTCTGCACGTGGTCTTTCTATATTCCGACCTCTTAGCATCCATTGCTGGACTTTTAACTCTTTCCCGCCGGATGGGGTCACCCGTGACCCCATTAACAGCATAGGTATCAAAACAATTCCGGCTGGAATGAGTTAAAGACATAAAACCCCGCATCTCGCGCATTTTTATGGCGCCAAATTACCTTCAATATCTGCCTTATAAATCTGAGCCAAATTGGCGCATTAGAAATCTTGTGCCCGATAAAGAATAAGCATCGTTCCAATAATTACGAGAAGTCATTAAATATTATCCTTTATTTGAAGTCGAGCCTTGCACTGTAGCACGCGGACCATGCATGCGTCGTTTCGCCGAAGACGGCTTCCGACCGATCGGGCGCTACATAAATTGCTGTACTCGACTGAAGAGGAGACGGAGAAGATCTGTATCTGAATGGTTTTCTTCTGTTGGAGCAGATGGACCGCATGAAGAAGACGACGACGACGACGACGACTGCATCGATCGCCTGCTGCTGTCACGTGACTACGATCATTCGCCACTTCCGCCGGAAGAAGGTCGCCGCAGACTGACGCTGGAAATTGAAGAGGAAGAAGATCGAGGGAAACGACAGGGTGGAAGAGGAGGAGGAAGAGGAGGAGAAAGAGGAGAAAGAAAGAAGAGGAGGGAGGAGTGTAGGAAGAAAGGAAGAAGAATAGAAGGAAGAAGAAGAGTAGGAAAAGTGGAATAAGAGGAGGAAGAAAGGAAGAAGAAGAGGAGAAAGAGGGGGAATAAGAGGAGGTATAGAAGAAGAAGAAAAAGGGAAGAAGAAGAGGAGGAGGAGGGATAGCAGGAAGGAGAAGAATATAAAGAAAAGAAGAAGAAGTGGAGGAACAGGAGGTAGAAGAAGAGTAAGAAGAAGAGGAGGAAGAAGAAGAAGAAGAGAAAGAAAAGGAAGAACAGTGGGAAGAGGAGGACCAGAAGAAAGGAGAAAAGAAAGAAAAGGAGGTGGTGGAAGAAGCGTAGAAAGAGTAAGAAGAAGAGGAGGACGGTAGACATGTTGCACGAGGTCTTTCTATTCGGTGTCCTCCTACCGACCGTCATAACCGTCGTCTGCTTCATCGGTTTTCTCGTCTGCTGGTTCAAGTACAATTGTCGCAGACGACGTTGCTTCTCAGCAGCCGAGAAGCATCCTCCTCCTCCTGCAACCTCATCCACCTCCTCCGCCATCGGCCACAAGTCCTCATCCGTCTGCATCAAGTGTCGAGCACCTCGACGAACTCCGTCAAGGGAAGGTGATGATGAGGAGGAGGCTGTCTCTTTCCCTCCAAGGTCCTCCGTTGAAGGGCAATGCGAGAGGTGCTTCAGCCGAGGTGGTGGTGGTGGTGGTGGTGGCGGGGGCCGTGGCGGTGGTGGCGGCCGGGGAACGACCGTCTACCCCGCTGAGACGGGGCTCCGACCGATCCGCCTCCCGTCCTCCTGGTTCTCGTACGCCGTCGTCGATAAGCCTCTCTGGGGGTTGGTGGCCCCACCGCCGGACCTTGAGACCGACCTCGAAGCGTCGATGTTGAACTACATCGTGGCTGAGCCAAGGAAGAAGAAGAAGAACCTCCTCCTTCGTCGTCCTCCACCGCCTCCCAACAGACGACGAGGAAAGGTCCGGAGCGGAGACGACGGTCCCACGGAGTCTGAGAAGACAGGATGCCAGTGTAAGAGAATCCATGCCAACGTCAGCGGCTGCAACCATCGATCGAACGAAGGACAGACGAATGACCTCAATGGAAGGGCGACGACATGCGCCCAGTTGGATGGTCGTCATGGCGATCGTGTGACGTCACATCCGGTTGATGACGCGACGCCATTTGACGCCTTCCAGCGTCATGAGGAAGAGGAGGAAGAAGAAGATGGGGAGACTTTTTACGTGGAGGTCCAACCGAACAGTAGGCAACATGCAACGAAGGAATGTTCAACGGGAAGACATTCGACCTTCACGTTTGACCTCGAAGGCTCCAACTGCATCGAAACTGTTGCTTCTGGTGACCTTGCGCCTGCAGACAATAGACCGGGCGAGAGGGTCAATAATTCCACCCGAGGCATCAACAGACATTCTATTGCACTGGACCGTGACACCGTCTATCATTGCCCTGACCCAGCCCCAGCAGCCCCAGCCCCAGGACACATTAGCAATGACTCCAGCCCTGATCGGAAGGGTTTGACCTCTGTGAGCATCGTTAGGGCAAATGACCTCAACCGTCGCGGGGCCAATGACTTCTTGACCTTTGGCGATAACGATTTCAGTGCAGGACACATCCAACATGGCGCCGTCGTCCGTCGTCAAGGAAACGGTTGCCTAGCAACGAGCAACAGCTGCTCGGCCAATCAGAACGGTGGCTTGGCTTTCAATGC